>APFE030798998.1:80894-130362 GCA_000404065.3 Pinus taeda
GATTAGTTTCTTTTATGCAATTTACTTTCTTGAACAGTTAAATATCATATTGCTTAACTTGTTTATGATTACTTCCCACCAGGTAGATTGAGCTGAAGGGCAAAGGATCTGAAAAGTTATAGTAGTGTGAATTAGCTGCTTTGCTTTAAGTATTGAGTTGTTTTTCAAGTTTTTGCTTTCTTTTCATTTTCAGCAGCAAGGATACTGGGCCATTGTCATTAGTTCACTATTTTATGCATTTGTTTTCTCTTAAGAATCGATTTTATTTTAAAGCTTTCTTTTGAGCATTTTCAAGTTTAGAAACCATCACCATCTACACTCCACACACTTCACACTTCACTTTTACCACCACACATTAAGAAAAATAAATCCAAAAACAAACTAAAAAGCTTAAAACGACAAAAGCCTAAGGAAATGGTTATCTAAGTACATATAGTACACCTCACTTCGTCAGTTTACGAACCTCGGGTTGACATTATAAATATCAATTTAGATCGCACTAAATTGACCAAATAGGTATTTCATGTTGCTCATTGATGACTTTACCTGGGTCACTTGGACTGTGCTCTTAAAAGAAAAATCGGAATCTTTCAAGCATTTCAAGAAATTCAAAGCTCAAGTAGAAAATGTGACATAATTAAAGATAAAATGCTTAATATCATACATAGGGGGAGAGTACACCTCAAGAGAGTTTGAAGCATTTTGTGAAGAGCAAGACATCAAAAGGCAGGACTTAGTGGCTAGAAATACACAACAAAATGGAGTAGTGGAGATGAAGAAAAAAGCAATTCAGTAAATGGCTAGAGCAATGTTGGATGAAGTTGGTGTGTCTCACATCTTTTGGGGAGAAGCATCATAGGCAGCAATGTATCTGTCAAAGATAACTCAAATCAGGACTAATAGTAATAAAACTTCCTATGAGTTGTATAAGGGAAGACCTGCATCAGTTAGACACCTCAACGTGTTTGGAATCAAGTGCTTCATCAAACAGATAAATAAGAATCCTGGAAAGTTAGAATCTTGCGATAACGAAGGAACACTGCTTGGGTACTCCGCTCTAAGTAAAGGATATAAATGTTACAAAAAGAAAGCAAAGAATATTGAGGATTGCATTGACTTGATAGTTGATGAAATAGATTCACAACCCAGGTCCTCTAAAATAAATATGAATTCAGATGATGAAGAAAACTTAGATATGAGGTTCACGGATCTAGAAGAAATAGATTCATACAGTGAAGGTGAGGAAGCAGGCACACCTTCAATGCCAAAGACACCCTTCAGGTATGTACAGAAAGAACATCCTGAGAGTCATATACTTGAATATCAAAGACAAGGTGTCCAAACCAGGATAAAAATTGTTGGCAATACAAGTTATGCAAGTTTGGCTTTGTTGTCACAAAATTGAACCCAAGAATCTCAGTGAAGCAACTGAATACAAGTTTTGGGTGAAAGCTATGAATGAAGAACTTGACCATATTGAAAAGAATGGCACTTGGGAGCTTGTTTTGCAGCCTAAAGAGAAAAATGTTATTGGAACCAAATGGATTTTCAAAAACAAGTTGAATGAGCAGGGTCAAGTTATTAGGAACAAATCTCGATTGGTTTGCAAAGGGTATGTCCAAATAGGAGTAGATTTCAAGGAAAACTTTACACCAATAGCACAATTGGAATCCATTAGAATATTTCTTGCTATTGCCTCCCATAAAAACATCAAGGTGTATTAGATGAATGTGAAGTCTGCATTTCTCAATGAATATTTGGAAGAAAAAGTTTACATTGGGCAACCATAAGGATTTATACTCACCATAGATGAAGGGTTCACATGAAAATTGAAGAAGGCACTATATGGAATGAAACAGGATCCTAGAGCTTGGTATGAAAGGTTGGATAAATACCTTCAGAAACAAGGGTTTAAGAAAGGTACAGTTGACATTAATTTATATGTCAAGTCTAAGCCAACAATCTACTAATTGTAGTTGTGTATGTAGGTGGTATAATATTTGGCAATGACAGGGAACAATTGGGGCATCAATTTTCAAATGTATGCAAAAATATTTTGAAATGTCCATGATCAAAGAGTTTTCCTTCTTCCTGGGTTTGCAAATTACTCAGTATTCACAAGAATTTTTTATATCCCAATCCAAATATCTCAAGGATCTCTAAAGAAATTTGGCATGGAAGATTGCAAGCCAGTAAGAACACCTATGACTACAAGCTGCAAGTTGTGCAAAGAAGATGAGACTCCACCGGTAAATCAAACTAAATACAAATCAATGATAGGAAGCTTGTTGTATCTTACAGCTTCAAGAACAGACATCATGCAAGTTGTGGGCCTTGTGGCTAGATTTCAAGCTTTCCCTCGTGAAATTCATGTTGTTGTCGTCAAAAGGATTTTCAGATATCTTCAAAGAACAACAAAGTATGGGTTGTGGTATGCTAAGAGCGAATAATTCAAGTTGAAGGCCTACACTAATGTAGATTTGGCTGACAACCTTGATGACAAGAAGAGTACTTCTGGTGCATCTTTCTTCCTGGGAAAATACTTGGTGTCGTGGGTAGGCAAGAAACAAGACTTCATTTCTTTATTGACTACTAAAGCAAAATATATTATTGTTGCTACCTGTTGCACGTGGATTCTAATAATGGATGAAGAATACTTTAAAAAATATTCAAGTAGCGTTGACTGATCCTATTCCAATAATGTGTGACAACACAAGTGCCATTAGCATCTCCAAAAATCTAGTCATGCATTCAAAGACTAAGCATATTCCTATGAAGTTCCATTTCTTGAGGTAACAAGTTGCAACCAATATTGTCAGACTTGAATATGTGGCCACCAAAGAGCAACTTGCATATATATTTACTAAGCCACTAGCAAGAGAACCATTTTAATATCTCAGGCAGCAGATAGGAGTTGTGACTCCTCCCTTTAAATGACTTCATTTTGGTAGGTTGTGGAAGTTACACATCATGTGGGACTCATGGAAGAGTAGGATGCAATGGTTCAGGGGAAGTATTCTTTGCCATTGATGCTAAATGGGGAGAATATTAGCATCAGAGAAGACCATGTCTAGCCTGAGGGGTTGTTTATGGTGTTTCCATCAATACCAAAGGGCGATATTGTTGGAAAATTGGTGGTATATGGGTGGTTGTGTTAGTGTTGGCATTTGTAACAACCCTCATGAAAATTCCATGTCAAAATATATAAATACGATGAATGATGGGACATGTATTCCAAGTTGGATGGTGAGCAAGAAATCCTAGTGTGTGTTCATTTAGTTGTTTATGGCTAAGGAAGTTGGAAAGACAATGGCTAAGGCATTAAAGAGGAAAAAAGGAATTTTTGGCACATTTGTTTATGAAAATAATGGAAATTAGGAGAAAAGGAAGGTGAAAGGTCACATGTTGCATGTGAGGAGTAAATTGAAGGAGAATAATGGAAAATAAATAAAATATAGACCTCATTAATAAAAAAGCTTCTGAGGATCAGTGGGCAAGGCTTTTGTTAGTTTAGCTTTGGAGCTCTCTCACTATTCTCTCTCTCTGATACCCTTGGACACTCAAAAGTTTTCTTGGATCACTTTGGCATTGGAGCAAGAAAGGAAAAGAAGGCAAGAGGAAGCAAAGATCAAGCAAGGAAAGGCATGATCAAGCAGCTACAGCATGCTTTATTGCAGGTATCAACTTGCATGTGTATTTTCATTACTAGATTTGGCATGAATGGGATTGCATGTGTTTCTTTTCTACCATGGCATGGTTTTTCCAGATGTGACAGAATTTTCATCCTAGCCTTTCCATTTCCTTATAGCTTTGCTAAGATGGGTTCTCTCATGCGTTTCGTGGGGGATGGCCGATTGGATTCGAAGTTGAGTGGGGCGGATCTCTGAATTGAAAAACACATGGTGGTATTGGTCCCTGAACTAGACTGAGGATGCATGAAGCCACTGACCTAGTAACCCCTGAACTGGACTGTGGGTTGTAGTAAAGCTAGATTGTGTGCCCCGGTGGGCCTAGGAATCCTTGCCAATGAATGGCAGGATATATGGTAAAGCCAAGAGGTGGATTTTCTCTCCATTGGGCCTAGTGATTTCGGGATGGAATGAACGGTAAATCCTGGAGAGTATGTCTTGGTGTAGGGCCTACTGATCCCTAGATCATACTACAAATGCACGGTAAAGCCTGAGAGACTAGGAGGCACTCAAATTCCTCACGGTGTAGGCAGAGAACTCTGGTGGCATCCACATTTATTGGTTTTTTTTATGTGTTCTATGAGTCCCACATTTATGCTTGGAATATGGAATGGGGGTGATTGGCTGAAGAGATACTTCGCTCAATGAATCTATGGTCGGGTGGAACGTCGTAGTCCCATCACCAGTTGGTTCATTGCATTTGTTAATGAAAAAATCATTCCTTTGATTTTCATGTGCAAATGTACTGATGTATATATGGATTTTGATGGCTGATATGTTTATTTTACTTTTGTTCCTATTATGTTGTTTTATATGCACATTTATCCTGGAGGGTGTTACAGAGTGGTATCAGAGCATGGTTCAAACACTTGGACTGGATGGGCTCTCTCATAGGTGAAATGAAGAACAAAGGTTTAAATTTTATACCTTTCTTTCATATCTATCATAGCTTTCTTCTGTGTCATATTAGAAGTTAAAAACTTGTCCATATTGAAGGTAAATCCCATTGATAATGTGGTTAAAATTTCATATATTGGTTCACAATACTTTAGGAATTATGATCTAAGGAAGATGACCTTCCTGAATGCACCTTTAAAAATGTCATGTTGGAATTTCTGCAATAACTCATTTTTTGTAGGCTTTCAGAAGCTGAAAAATTGTCCACATTGAGGGGAAATACCACTTATTATGTGGTAGATATTTTAGATATTGGGTCACAATATTTTAGGATATATCAGTAGAGGGAGTCGAGCCTTCGGAATTCTCCTAAAATCAGGCCTCCAATAGGTCACGCTGACATTTTTGTTATAACATTTCTTCTGGACACTGTCAAGAGCTGAAATTTTTTCTAAAATGAGGGGAAATCCCACTAATATTTTGATCAAAATTTTAGATATTTATTTGCTATATTTTAGGATATGACCAGTGGAAGCAGAGATTTCTGGATACTCCTAGAATTGTGCACCAAATAGGATTGTGTTGGTATTTTGTTATAACGTTTTATCTATGAAATATCAGAAGTTGTAGATTAAACCATAATGAGGGAAAATACTACTAATCATATGGTTCAGTTTCCATAACTTGTACTACTACAGTTTAGGATATATACATTGAATCATTCGCTATATTAGTTTTCATGCAAAGTGTTTGATGAAAATCTTAAATGGTTCAATGATTAATTGCATGCAAATTGTATGAAAAAATGCCCCAATGAGTATGATGTTTGTGGTTGGGGATAGTATTGATGCATAATAGTGTTGTTGTAGTCGATATCTGCTTACTTGTATGCAAATAGTTTTCTAGTATGTAAAGTGTTTGAAGAAATGCTTACATGCAAATTTAATAGTATGGTAGTTGTTTGAAGAAAAATGTAAAAGTATGGTAATTAGTTGAAGAAAATGTTATTTATTAGATGGGATAGTATTATGGTATGATAATATGGATGTAGATGATCTATGCTTATTTTCATGCAAAGAATTTCAAGAGTTGCATGTAGGGAATTTGAAAGGTTGCATGCAAGGAATTTGAAAAGTTGCATGTAAGGAAATGAAAATGTGGCATGTTTTTAGTTATTATGTTACAAGTGGAATAAGTGAAATGTTTTTGACTTAGTCTCATAAAAATTTATGAGAGATAAAAATCAATTTATTTTCAAGTGTGGTTAAATTTAGTAGAGCTTTGGAGATTCCATTTCCATAATTGGGCATTAGATATCAGGCCATTATAGTAGCTTCCTCCTTCTACCTTAGTGTAGACCATGGATAGTAAGGGGGTATGCTTATAGTTTGTTTGAATGCTTGAATAAGTGCGTGATATGTGTTTGTACTTATAAAATTGTATGAAGGAATGATATTGTTTTAATATGGTTCTACTAACACAATATGTGTTGAGACAACCGATATGCACTTGCGTGCAAGTGAGTGCTAGTTTTAGTATTATGACTATGATTGTGAGTTGATTGTTGACTATGACATGGTTGTTAGTATTGGTGCTAGCTGATTTTGAATTCATAGACACGATTTTTTGGAACATGTGACTTACTGTGTATGTATTATATATTGCTTACATGTTGATTTCAATATACCTACTTACATCCTTGTATGTTAGGTTACATTTTTTAATGTTCTGATTACATGCATCAGTCTTGTAGGTTGATTACAAGAACTGGTCGATTATGATCGACTACATGCGGTTATGCATATTTGTAGTTGGTTTGGCATTGCTTATGCATATTGTTGGTTCCATGTGGCAATGTGAACAATGGAGTAATGGTTATTTTCATGCCTGAGGTCATGGTTTGTGTAGTTGATATGGTTGTACATTGTTGACTGGACTCTAGCTAGAATGATGTGTATATGGTTTTGTACTCATTTTTTATGTGTGTGTATGTAGTGGTTATGCATGTATGGTCGTGGCTATGATTATGCATGTATACTAGGTCAAACATGCCTTGTGAAGTCATTGTATGCAATTTAGATCATCATGATGCTATTGGTTTTTATGATGCTAATGAGCTAGTTGAGATAGAGCAAGGGATGCAAATCATTAAGTGAAGTTGCAACATTGGACCTCGAGACGAGAACATGTCGTCATACAAGTTTGTGTGTTTGGCATGCAAGTATGTAGGTTAAGGATTGTTATATGTATTAGAGTTATTTACATTAGGTTTATGTACATGTCTTTGATGTTATGATTACATTCATGATATATGTTAGATGATTAGTGTACTTAGATGCACATGTGTCTGATAGTCATGAGTGATAGTAACTTGTAGTTGTATGCATTGCTATTGTTTGTTTATATTAGATAACCTAATGATTATGTTATATGTTGTTGATGAGTATGTTATAGGTTAACTTGTTGATTGTTATATGAAATTTAACTTGACGATTCCGTTTTATGTTGTTTATGAGCAAGATATATAGCTTATTATTGTTATATGCTCTTAACTTTATGATTAGGGTTACTTCATTGATATCTTGATGTTGTAATTTGGATTGGTCATATGTGTGATGATTATGTTCATTGCATTGAAGATCTTGATGTTATATGTATTGTGCTAACTTGGTTTGGCCTATGCAAATGGTTATGGTTGCAATATTTAGGTATGAGCCGACATATTTGTGATATGGTGTCGTACTAATCTAGATTGATCATACATATGTGATTGTTATGCATGAACGACAAATGCTTATGAGCTTATGATGTGAACATGTTAGTTAGTTACTGTTAAAGATATCGTGATTTATGTTTGAGTTGATATGTTATGAATTTGTATCATGCTAATCTCTCTTTATTGTGTAGACAAGATAGCCTCCCCTAATATACATTAAGGTATGAGTTTTCTTATGTCATATATTTGGTGCTTGGTTTTTTGATTATGACGTCTATTTGGTGTTTGAGTGTTTGGTGCCTAGTTGATTTATTTAACATGGTATCTTTGCAAGTGGTTGAATGATTGATGAATTGCTTAATATGAGTATGTGTTCAAATGATTTTGTTTTAAGATGATTGTATGAAAATATGTGTTGAGACAGTTGATATATACTTGAGTATAGTAAGTGATAGTTGTAGTATTATGACTAACAGCTATGAGTTGACTATGAATTATGACATGATTGTTAGTCTTGGTAACAATTGATTTCAAATTAATAGATATGATTGTCTTGATATTTGGAACATGTGGTTGACATGTGTGAGCAGTTGCAGGGTAACATGCTTGGTATTAGCGTGACAAGGTAATAGTTGATGTGCCTATATAACTAACAGTTGAGTGATGTGATGCCGCATAGTAAGCCTCAATTGCAACAAATAAAAATGGTAAAGGAAAGGAATTGGGCAATAATTCCTTTTGCTATGTTTGGAAACCCTAATTCCAAATGAATGAGTGTTCTGCATACAAGAAGTCTTATTAAACTTAATCTAGTCTGACATTATGTGGATACATGCTATATTCATGAACATGTACTTGACAGGTATATTAGTTAGTCTTTAGTTACAGGTGGATCTGTCAAAGGATTGGAGTCCCTTGAGAGATGGCGTGGATGTGTTCAGCTGTAAGCAGTGTGCTTGGCACAATAAGATTAGGTAATTGGTGTATTATTATGCTTAATTATACATTGACCATTATGTGGTTATGGCAGCATGATGCAGGGAGTTGCATGGAAAGAGACTATCATGAAACCTTGAAGAAAGCTCTGGTTGAGTTTCCCTGGGAACCATGGGAATCGAGTCATGGTGTTTGTTGTTAGTCTTTTGCTTTTGGTCTTTTGTGATTGTTGTGCTTGATTTGCAAGTTTGATTGTGCCTGGTGCATAGCTATGCCACTTTGTTTGCGGAGTCATATTGTTATTGGTTTTTATGGTCTTCAGCTTGTTCGTTTCTTGTCTTTCCTTTCATGTTTTGAGTCTTGGGAATTGGTTGGGAAAGAGAAAAGTTGATGGAAATCGGGAGAGATGTGTGGTACCCAACCAATGATATAAGACCCACATGAAGCTTTGTGCATGAGTAAGTGCAGCGAAAGGTAAGACTATGACAGTTGGTTGGACTGGTTGGGTCTATTGTGGTAAATGGACAATAGTAGTGTAGACACAAGAAATGTAGCCAGAAAAGGTAATGTAAATGGATCAGAGATGTCATATGCTTTGGCTATGTTGGGAAATATTTCTCTCAATGTCTGTGCATAAATAAGGAAGTTCTCTTAACCAAGACTTAAGTTATCTGGTAATTATTTTATGATCATGATTATGTTGAAGTTTATATATGTATTCATGTATGTATGTATGTTGTTCTCTGACAGGATCATGATTGTTTTATGCTAATGTTTATATATGTATGTATGTATCCATGTATCTATGTTACTGTCTGACAAGGTTGTCAAGGATCATTCTTGTGGAGGAATGATTGATTATGTAGGAGAACAACATGAAGAGGTTCCTGGTCTTACGATGAATCAATTGGGAAGAGTAGTCACGAAAAATATACGAGGTCAGTATCATGTGGATATGATTTGGCATTGTATACCTATATTATGACTATGTTTATGTTACGATAGGTAATCTTGAAGGATACATCAACAAAGTGAAAGCAGTGTGGTTTGCGGCATGCTAGGATAAGCATGGATGAGATAGTAGAAGAAAGGTTTCTTGGTAAGGACAATGTGGTTCTGGATGTGTAGTACTACTGCTATTCATATGTTGTATATGTTGTACATGTTGCATCTATGATGTGTGCACTTGTGGTGTTGTGTATACATAGCATGTGTACATGTTATTTATGCAATGTTATGTATAGGATGGTACAAATAGGGTTGTGCTAATATTGCATATGGGGTGTTGTATACATATTGTATTGTCTTCATGACATATATGTAGCATGTGTGCATATGGTGCTCTATGCATGTTGGATATGTAATGCTGTGTACAGATAATGTTATGTACAAGTTGGGAAATGCAATGATATGTACAAGTGGTGTTGCGTGCATGTTGTACATGTGGTTGTATGTAGATATGGTGTGGTGTGCATGATTGTATGAGTAGTGTTGTGTGCATGTGGTACTACGTACATGTTGTACAAGTGGAGTTGTGTGTTGGTGGTGATGTGTACATGTGGTGCCACGTACATGTCGTGTGTGTGGTATTGTGTATATGTGGTATTGTGTACACGTTGTACAAATGGTGTGGTGTACATGTGGCATTGTACATGTTGTGCAAGTGGCATTGTGTACATGTGATGTTGTGCACATGTTATGCAGGTGGTGTGGTGTACCGGTGGTATTATATACATGTTGTACATATGGTACTGGTGCATATGTGGCATTGTATGCATGTCATACATGCTATGTTGAGGGTTTGTGGTATTATGTATGTGCATCATGTAGTCATGGTGTTGTGGCATATGTACTCGTTGTGTGGTACTCTATTTAGGCACATGCATTGGGTGGTATTTCACATCGGGTATAGATGGATGCACTGTGTTGTACACTTGATGTAGGTGTATGCATTGTACATAGGTATTGGTGCATGTGTTGCATGATGTTGTATGGCGTGTGTGGTTGTATGTGTGTGATGCACATTATGTGTATGTGCACCTGGTAGTGGAGAAGGCACCGGGTGTTTTCTAGGTGTGGAAACTAATCCGGTGTCTATACAAAAGAACAAAGGCAAAAGTAAGGATTGATGAAGGATAGGTATCGGTATTATATTTCAATTTTATTATGCATGTGATTTATGATTCTGGTATATGATGAAAATATGTGATCTATGATTCTGGTTTATGATGGTTACATGTGATTCACGATGTTGATCTATGATGGTTGTGTTTTGAGCTAACCATATGTGATATGTTTCTACATGATGTTTTGATCAAACAGTTAGTTTGACTTGTTGTGGTAGGGAGTAAACAGGATTGCAAATGTACCTTATTGACAAGCTACCAATGAGGTATGATTTGAAGTTATTTCAAACTATTTTCAATCTAATGGAAGTTATGTTCTTGGTACAAGAAGCATGAACATGCCCAGTTGGGTGGTTGAAATCGACTACAAGAATTAGTAGAAACATTGAAAGAAATTAGAAATGCAGCAGTATGTTGGTAGAAGACTTCAAAAGCAAGGCCATTGTGGGGCACTGGTACCCAATTGTGTCCACTGATTTCCATGAGCATGCTATGACCTGTATGATGGTTTTAAGGCATGGATATGCCTTGGTTTTTGTATCTTCTGATGTGACGAAGCCTTGCCAAGGGATGGACTGCCTGAGATGGGGGTGCCAACGGAACTTGGAAGGTGAGTGACTATACAGAAGGGGTGACTGGATTCCTGAGGGACTGCATAGAAGAGAAGGGAAGGTCATGGATGGATTTGTTTTGGTCATTAGCATTTCCATATGGAATGAAATGCACATTAGGAGTGCGCCCTGGAACAATGAGCCGACAATTGTTCATTGAGAGGACAAGTGGCGCGAGATTATAACGTTGGACATTAGATGCAGATTTGACTTTGCACAAGATTCTAGACTTTGTGGGAAGGAGGTGAATCTTGGTATTACTTTGAGGGTGGAGGTGTGAGCCTATGTATTTCCTTGTTACAGATACAGGCATTGTATCTTTTATTTGTTGATTTAGAAGATGTGAATATATGTATATGTATATGCGGTTATTGTAAATATAGTAATGAGCTATGTTATAAAGCTCCATTATGCGGTATGTTGTCATGTTATCACGATGTTTTGATTTTGAGCAGGGCTTTCATTGTAAATATTGCCATGGGCTATGTTATAAAACTCCATGGGAAGTATGTTTTGTTTTCAATAGTATTTTGGTTATAGGTGTCATTTAACACCGAGGATGGTGTTCCCCCAAGGGGGAGGGTTCTGTAATAGCCCTTGTGAAAATTCCATGTAAAAATATATAAATACCAGAGATGATGGGACACGTATTCCAAGCTGGATGGTGGGCAGAAAATCCTAGTGTGTGTTCATTTGGTTGTTTATGGCTAAAGAAATTGGCAAAGGTAATGGCTACGGCATTAAAGAGGAAAAAAAACATTTTTGGCACATTTATTTATGAAAATAATGGAAATTAGGAGAAAAGGAAGGTGAAAGGTCACATGTTGCATGTGAGGGGGAAATTGAAGGAAAATAAAGAAAACAAAGGCCTCATCAATAAAAAGGCTTCTAAGGATCGATGGGAAAGGATTTTGTTAGTTTAGCATTGGAGCTCTCTCATTATTCTCTCTCTCTCTCTCTCATATTCTTTGACACTTAGATTTTTCTTGGAGCACTTTGGCATTGGAGCAAGAAAGGCAAATAAGGCAAGAGGAAGCAAAGATCAAGTAGGGAAAGATCAAGTCTAATCAAGCAACTACAACAGGCTTCATTACAAGTATCAACTTGCATGTGTATTTTCCTTGCTAGATTTGGCATGCATGGGATTGCATGTGTTTCTTTTCTACCATGGCATGGATTTAGCCAGGTGTGACAATATTTTCAACTTAGCCTTGCCATTTCCTGATAGCTTTGATGAGATGGGTTCTCTCATGTGTTCTATCCACAATGATAGGTGTTTTTGATGTGTTCTATGAGTCCCACATTCATGCTTGGAATATGGCACCGGGATGATTAGCTGAAGAAAGATTTGGCTCAGCGAATCTATAGTCGGATGGAACGCAGTAGTCCCATCACTGGTTGGTTCATTGCATTTATTAATGAAAAATTCATTCCCTTGATTTTCATGTGCAAATGTACTGATGTATATATGATTTTGATAGCTAATATGTTTATTGTATTTATGTTCCTATTATGTTGGTTTATATGCACATTTACCCCGAAGGGTGTTACAGCATTGATGTCAACTAGGGTCAGTATGATGATTAGGCACTTAAGATGAATCCCATGATTGTTGGAGTGCTTTGTAGAAAATCATCATAGTAGAAGGCTTACTGGAAAAGCCATAAAATGATGACTATAGTGATGGAACAGATGGAATCCCATGGAAGTTATAGGCTTCATGTAGAGAATCATCATAGTAGTAGGCTTACAGGAGAAGCCATAAAATGATGACTATGGTGGTTGGGAGTTCAAAATTCCAAGCATAAGAAGAAGAGTCAAGGAGAAAATTGTGGCAGAGAGTTTGCAGCCATCTCATAGGTAGCGTATGGGATGAAAGCCTACATCAGACCTTCTCCATTAGATATTTATTTGAAAGAGCTTTCCAACGGTATGCGGAAGTCTAAAAATGGACTCTTGGATCAAAATATATGGTCTATTGAAGTCTGGGGACTTGAAGTCTAAATAAGGATGAAATATTGGAGATTGGAGCCCATCGGGACCTGATATCAGTACCCCGAAGACTAGAGTATCAAAGACCGAAATATCGGAGCAGACAGCATATCAGAGATTGGACTATCGAAGGCTAGCATGCCGAGACATCAGACGTTCGAGACATCAAAATATCAAGACATCTTAACAGAGGTATGTTAAGAAGTTACGATATCCAGTAAGGTCGATAGTGCTAAAAACGTCGAGGTATGTCCAACAAGTTAACAAAGAAATTGTTGCAAAGTCAAGGATGATTGGAACTCTTTCTCTCTTCTCCAGATGAAGACGTGGTAGCATGTCAGTAGGCCCAAGAAAGTGCAGTGGCTAGTGATGTCAACATATCAGAGGATAGCAATATCGTAACTCCTGTGAAAAAAATGGTTAAAGAAGTTCTAATGAAGAGGTCTCTGATGTTGGTTTGACGCTTGGTCATGACGAGTCAAAAGGAACCAAGGGTGAAGGAGATTTAACAAAGAAATATAAACCCTTTGAAGGAACAACATGCCTACCACCTAGGGCTAAGCCCCTGGTCACAACCCTCAGCCCTATGAGAAGGAAAACACATAGGGAGCTAAGCGCTAAGGGAGCTAAGGATATCAGACAGTGAAATATTGTAACATTTGAATTATGTGATTTTTGATACAGAGAGGGCTTTAATATACTTCTAAGCCAACGGTCACAGACCGTGGTCCTATGAGGAAGAAAATACCAAAGGAGCCAAGAGTGTAGGGAGCCAAGGATATCGAAAAATGCAATATCATAATTTTCCTCTTCTCTATGTTACAATATGTTGTGTTCCAATGAGGCAGTACATCGACTTATGGATGTATGCGTTGGCAGCTAAAGAAATCTATGCAAGAATGGTGGATTTTATTGTTGAAGTGCGCTAGACATGCAGAAGACACTAAAATAAGGCAACGAGGACAACATTTATCATAGATGAATTATGATGGAATGAAGGAAGTAATTGGCTGCTTCGCATGCACATCTGGGAGAGTGAAATGAGGATCGGAGTAGCCATCCTTGAGTACTTTCAAGCTCTATGGAGAAATAAATAAGAATGGGACTCTCAAAGGAGTGTGCAGACCACCTAAGAATTAAATTTTCAACATGGAGATTTATGCAGTCAATAAATGAAGAGCTCCAAGGTCCATCTCTGAATTTAATATTGTAACAGAATTCAACCAGAAGACACATTTGGGTAGTAAGGGTACAAACAACCTTGCACAGTGTGCTTATGTGAAACAAAACCATCATTTTCAATTGATAAAATGGGGAGTTGATAATATTGCTATAGAGCTTAGGAGTGAGTGTTGTGTGAATAAACAGTGAGGTCGAAGCTCTGAGAGGACATGGAGTCCTTGTGAAGCAAGAAGAGTGGAAGTGTTGTGAGGGGTAAAGAAAGGGAAACTGTAGAGTAGGTAGCAGAGTGAGTGCTCGTTGTGAAAAGAATAGTGTGATCTGAATAGACGGTGTTGTAGCAGAGAGCCCATGCGAGAGAAAGAAAGATTGTTGAGGAGATATTGTTGTGAGCAGCGAGTAACGAACAGCTGCATAAGACCAAAGGGAGTCAATGGAACAACAGAGGAAAAAAAGAGAATAATTTGAGTCTACGAAAAAAAAATGATATTTTACCTGTAATGTATATGCATTTGTTCTCAGTTCAAAAATTGTATGAAATAGTAGAACATTGGCAAGAGTAGGTGGGTGCCTACATTTAGAAGAGGTTGGTTCCTCTTGGTAAGTTGGTGCTTGTTAACCAAAGGGGGTCAGTGCCTCTTGTTAGTGGGTACTCACAAACAAATAGTTGTAATCAACTAGGTGCTTAATTTACATCATAAAAAACAACAAATTTGGTGGTTTTCTCCCTCTGGGTTTCCACGAAAAAAACATTGTGTCAAGAGTGTGTTTCTCATGTGATTTTTATATGAACATGTATGTTTGAACTCATTGTTTGCTTCTTTTATGAATGAATTATCTCACAAGTAACCAAATATAAAAAGGGACGGTAAGCATACTAGAAAAAGAAAAGAATCTCACTATTATTGATTCACCCCCCCCCCCCCCCCCCACACACACACACACAATTCATTATTCCAACAATTGGTATTAGAGCTAGGTTCCTTCAGGGACAGTCTAATCATTGGAAAGTAGATCTATAAGGAATTATGTTTAGGCAAGAGCAAGAGGCTTACTCAAGTAGAATATCAGTCTTGTATGGGACAAACTATGCGTTTTGGAAACTAAGAATGGAAGTGTATCTTATATCCATGGGAGTAGATGTTTGGACTTCGGTGCTAGAAGACTACAATGTCCCTGATATTTCTCCCACTGATGTAGATTTTAAAAAATAATATGGAAATAATACTAAAGCTAAGAATGCCATTCTCTTTGGTCTTAGTCAATCAGAACTTGTAAAAGTTATGCATTGTAAGTCTCCTAAGGAAGTATGGGTAAAGCTTAATCATAGTCATGAAGGAGATGACAAAGTCAAGCAGGTGAAACTTGAGACATTCAGAGTGAGGTTTAAGAGCTTGAAAATGATTGAAAATGAAAGCATAGCAAAATAATTCCTCATAGTTCATGAAGTAACTAATCTTATCATAGGACTTGGTGAAGAGGTTAAGGAAGAGATGATTGTTCAGAAAATATTAAGATCTCTACCCATGATATTTAATGCCAAAGTCTCAGCTATTGAAAAAATGGCTAATTTAAATGATCTCAAGATGGACCAGTTACATGGTACTCTCACAACCTATGATATGAGAGTAGGAATAGAAGTTTGAACCTAAGGAAGCAACATTCAAAGTATCCAAAAAGGCCAAGGAGGACAAATATCATCAATATTACACCAGCTGTGGATCTGATCAGGAGTTGGCTCAACTAGCTACAAAATTGAAGTGTGGCTCAGGAAAATATAATCGGAAGTTTCCCTTTAAGTGTTTTGATTGTGGAAGAGTTGGAAATTTTTCGTCCAAAATCCCTTATAAGGAAAAGGCTGAAAAGGAAGAGGATCATAAATATTGAAACAAGTCTCAGAAACATCAAAATAAAAAGCTCTATAAGAAAAAAGGGTTTCTACTCCAAAGAGGATAGCTTGGCACCAGAATCATACATTTAAAATTCATCGGAGAATGACTCAGATAAGTACCTAATAGACTCCAATAAACAAGGTATTATGGACTCTGAAGAGGAAGAAGAAGAAGAAGGAATAGTGGACCTTGAAGGGGAACTCATCAGTTCCCTTGATGAGTTAAAGAAAGTGAGGAAGAAGAATACGCAACTAAAGGAATAGTTATAGCATGCTGAAGAAGGTATGTATAACTTTGATAATGAGGACGTTTCTTATCAAAAAAAAAACTTGAAGAAGCTATCAAGAGAGAAGATAGTTTAATATTTCTACTAAAAGAAAAACAAGGAACCTGTGAGAAACTAGAAGAAGAGAACAAGCAATTAAAATAGGAGTTGCTCAAGTTAAGAAAGGAAACAACCTCAAAGACATATAAAGATGATATTATGTCTTTGAAAGTTAAACTAGAAGAGGCTAAACGAAAGGAAGAGGTTCTTCAAGATTTGATCCAGGAATGGGAACATAAGTATCAAAGTCTTGAAGCAAAGGTTGTCTCTTTAAGAATAGATCTTGAGAGAACAAAGTCCGAGAAGGGTTCAAATGAAAAATTTGTTGAAGGGACAAGGAGACTAGATCAGGTTCTAAGTAGTCAAATCCCCTTAGGGATCAAATCCAATCTGTGATACGCAAAGACATAGGAATTTTATATGGAGAAGATAAACATCAAGTCAACATGATACGAAGAACCACAAATCTATGGGAAGAAGCATCATCGAAGAATCAATGTAGACAAAATATCTATGGGGCAAAGAGGAGATCGTCAATGGAGAATGAATCAATCAGCTAGACAACCAAGGTACCTTCATGCATAATCTCATAAGACTTCCAAAAATAGGCATGCCTATTTATTTTATTCTCACTATTACAAGTGCCATATATCTAGACATACAGTTGTTGATTGTAGAAGGATCAAAGTTGAAAGAGATGAAAATTTAAATATAATAAGTATCAGAATTTTAAATCTCAAAACTCTTCTCTCAAATATCAAAATGTCTTCTATCCCTTGTTAAGTGAAGTAGAATGTTTCAAATGTAATAATTTCAGGTACAAATCCAGTGAGTGCAAATGCAGGTTTGAATACTTTTCTAAGTCCCAAAGTATTAGAAATTCAGATATCCAAAAGGATAATGGGAACTAGAAACGAAAGACCAAAAAGAGCATTTAGTGTGGACTCTCTTTATCATCTCATAATCAAGAAAACAAATGGTATGTGGATAGTGGTTGTTCCAAACATATGACTGGGGATAAAAGAAAATTTATGTCGCTAAAATAAAAATATCGACAAAACAATGTCACCTTGGAAACAATGCTCCAGCACGAATCAAGGGTAAAGGCATTGTGAGTCTTGATTAAAAATAGAAGCACAAAATGTGTTGTATGTGGAAGGTCTCAAGCACAATCTGCTTATTGTTAGCCAAGTGTGTAATAATGGTTGCGATGTGACCTTTAGATCTAAAGACTGTAAGATCTACAACATGGAGAATGGAAAGTTGGTGGGAAAAGCAGTCAGAACCCATAATAATGTATATGTGTTTGATGATTCTGGGATTAACTTCTATTTAAGCAAAACAAATGAAGCACGGTTGTGGAAGAAGAGGCTTGGGCCTATGAATTTTGACAGTTGGATAAACATTAGAAATATGGGAGTCGTTAGAGGATTACCAAGACTTTCAAGGCTTGATAATTCAATATGCAAGTCATGTTAGTTTGGCAAGCAAACTAGGACTCATTTCAAGTCAAAAGATTTCTCCTCATCCAGACCTCTGGACCTCATTCACACGGATATTTGTGGCTCAACTAAAGAAAAAACCTCAAAAGAAGAAAGGTTAAGATAGCAAGAAGAGCTGCAGTCACAATTGTAGCTCTTCTACTATCAAAACTCAATAATAGTCCTGATGATGGATCCTTGTTGGGATTTGAAACGTCGACGAGATATGGTTTTTACTGTGGGTTCTCTGGTTGCTAAGTTAGAAGATATCAACCACAAAAGTCTTAAATCCAGAATTATTTCCCTATGCGAAGGGGATACATGGAGTGAAATCATTTTACTCGAAAAATTTAGGGTGAAGACAGCAAGAAGAGCTGCAGATCTCACAATTGTAGCTCTTCTACTATCAAAACTTAATAACAATCCTGATGATGGATCCCTGTTGGGATTTGAAACGTCGACAAGATATGGTTTTTACGATGGGTTCTCCAGTTGCTAAGTTAGAAGATATTAACCACAGAAGTCTTAAATCTAGAATTATTTCCCTATGCAGAGGGGATACATGGAGTGAAATCATTTTACTCGAAAAATTTAGGGTGAAGATAGCAAGAAGAGCTGCAGATCTCACAATTGTAGCTCTTCTACTATAAAAACTCAATAACAGTCCTGATGATGGATCCCTGTTGGGATTTGAAACGTCGACAAGATATGGTTTTTACTGTGGGTTCTCCACTTGCTATGTTAGAAGATATTTACCACAGAAGTCTTAAATCCAGAATTATTTCCCTATGCGGAGGGGATACATGGAGTGAAATCATTTTACTCGAAAAAATTAGGGTGAAGATAGCAAGAAGAGCTGCAGATCTCATAATTATAGCTCTTCTACTATCAAAACTCAATAACAATCCTAATGATGGATCCCTATTGGGATTTGAAACATCGACAAGATATGGTTTTTACTGTGGGTTCTCTGGTTGCTAAGTTAGAAGATATTAACCACATAAGTCTTAAATCCAGAATTATTTCCCTATGTGGAGGGGATACATGGAGTGAAATCATTTTACTCGAAAAATTTAGGGTGAAGATAGCAAGAAGAGCTGCAGATCTCACAATTGTAGCTCTTCTACTATCAAAACTCAATAACAGTCCTGATGATGGATCCCTGTTGGGATTTGAAACGTCGACAAGATATGGTTTTTACTGTGGGTTCTCTGGTTGCTAAGTTAGAAGATATTAACCACAGAAGTCTTAAATCCAGAAGGAGAAAGGTATTTCATGCTACTCATTGATGACTTTACCATGGCCACTTGGATTGTGTATTGTGCTCTTAAAAGAAAAATCGGATGTTAAAATTTGCAACTAGGGCCAAATTCCACCTTAGGATAGCTCATATGATGGAGATGATTATTGCATTGGATTCCTGTTTTCGAGAGGTCCAAATTTGATATAAAGATCATCTCATTCAGACAAGAAAAAATGGAATTTTGAGTTTATTCTTTCTCATGCACAAATTATTAAAGTCGGCATGAGCATAATGTAGGCTCAAGAAGCCCAATAGATGTGTCCTTTCACCCTCAACAAATTGAATAAATAGGAGTGACCTCTCTCCTCATTTGGACATCACTCATCTTATCACATATCTCTCTCTCCTCTCTTGATTGGTTCATACAGCTTGGAGGCAGCCTCTTCCTACTTCACACATGTGATAGGAGGATGAATTTCTGAGATTGTCTGTTGGCCGAATTTCAAGAAAATAGACCAACATTGACTAGCGTTGTCCAAGGCCTTTTTGACCTCTATTGCCTACAATATTGAGGACAGAATTTCGATCTTTGGAGGCCGCATTTATTGGCACAAATATCGAGGTGATTGGGACAGTTTGACAAGGGTTGACTTCAATGTTGACTTCAGGTTTGACCACATAAATTACCGCAATATTTTATCTCTCCTTTGACTAGGTTGACTGAACTGTGTTGGGCTAACTTTTACTCTCTTGGAAGGCCGAATTGGACTGTTATTGATCGAGCTGCTTGGAGGAAATTTTGGTGATGCTTTGACCAACATTGACTTTCTAGTTAGCGTTGTAGTTGGCTATTGTTGACTGTTGATTTTGACAGGATTGTTTTCGGCAAGTTAATTTGACATTTGTACTCTCTCTCTCTCTGCTAAACTATTTAAGAATAATAAGAAGATTTGATTAAAGGTTTTCCCACATTAGGGTTTGTCTCTGGCATCTGCCAAATCTTATGTCCTCTTGTCTTGACTTGCCTTAAGCACATGTTTTTATGTTCTATTTGAATTTACTAGCAATGCATTCAAGTGAATGTGATTGCTACTGTAAATAATTGGAAATTGTCATTGGGCTTATAAGGAACATTGAATTAAATTATTCTAAAGCATAGAATATACCATTGTCATCTAAAATTAACGTGGTACCGGAGCTCAGGTGAAGACAAAGCCCAAGAAAGATTCAGGAAAAGAAATCACTAAAGTAAGTTGTTGGACAAGAACTTGGAACTAGCCCCAATGACATCTACAACTTACTTCAAATGTAAGGACAAGCTTAAGGAAAAATCTGACTATCATGCATGGAAGATGTCTCTAGAATTTACTTTGGAAGAAAATGATGCCATGGACTATGTCAAATGAAGAGTGGTGGAGCCTCCTTCAAATGCATCCGTAGCTACACAAATAAAGTATAAGAAAGGTGAGGTTAAATCTAAGAAAATTATTGTTGATTCTATTCATAAGGATTTAGTTGCCTATATTTTTTATTTGGAAACATCTAAGAAGATGTATGACAATCTGTTTGGGATGTTCAAGGTAAATAATGCAAATCAAGTTCTCTTTCTCAAGAACAAGTTTAAAGACCTCAAGATGGATAGAGGAGAATCCATCCAATCCTACTTCATGAAGATGACCGAGATCAAAAATGATCTCCTATCTATTGGATAAGTCATTGGTGACAGGGAGCTCACTCTTATTGCACTTGGAGGCCTTACAAGAGAATGGGATGTGTTCAACACACCATCCTCAACAATGACAAAATTCCTGGATTTTATGAATTATTGGCTAGATGCACTCAAGAAGAAATAAGGATGATGGAAAGAGACAAGCCCTCAAATGGAAACAATCCTACCGTCTTCACCGCTCATACTAAGAGGAAGAACCATGTTGGTCCAACAAGTCAAGGTCAAGGGTTCAAGTCAAGATTCAAAGAAGGAAGAAAAGGAAGATGCTTCAATTGCAACAGGTTTGGCCACTTTGCCAGAGAGTGTGCTCACAAGAAGATTACTCCAAGAGATGATGACAACAACAACCACAAAAACTACAAAGGGAATGGAAATCAAAGGAACAACAAAGGAAAGAGGAATGCTCCCACTACTTGATATGGAAATGGTTGTCCTCCCAAGAAGTCGAGAAACTCCAGGTATGAAGAAGTTAGTGTTGTAGAAAAGAAAAAACAATTTTATCTTATTTATGCCTTCACCACCGCCACTCCTCTGGATGCATTGGATCATTGGTTGATTGATAGTGGTGCCTCAAGGAACTTCACTGGGTACAAAGAGGCTCTCTCAAACTTGATTGAAAAGAAGACTAATATGGAAATTATACTTGGGGATAATGCCACTTATCCTGTGAAAGGAATTGGGACTGTTATTGTTCGCTTAAATCAGTGTCAAACCCTTCACTTACAAGCAGTGTTGTATGTACCTTATCTAAAAAAGAACCTGACCTCTATTCCTGTGATGGAAGATAAAGTTTTCATGGTAACTTTCGTTGATGGGTAGGTTAGTGTTTGGAAAAGGAACCCAAAATATGCATTCACTCTTGGATTTAGGGTTGAAGGTCTCTATCAGATTGGAGGAAGTCCATTGGGAGCAATGACTTGCGATACTTCTATTCAATCTCAATTATGGCACCAGAGATTTGCTCACCTTCATTACAAAGCCTTACATGATGTAAGGAAGATGGTCACAGGTATGTCTGAATTCAACTTATATCATGAAAGTATTTTCTCAGGGATGTGCAGTTGGAAAACATACAAGGGGACCATTCCCCTCAAGTACAAGTCAAACTACTGATATTCTTCAATTGGTCCATTCTGATCTCTCAGGTATGTTGCTTGTAACATCTTTGGAAGGATATTTGTACTATACAATTTTTGTGGATGAATTCTCTCGCAAAACATGGATATATTTCTTAAAGAAGAAGGATAAATTGTTCAAATCGTTCCACTCTTTCAAAGCCATGGTTGAGAATCAAATGGGAAAAAAGATCAAAATATTGAGGACCAATAATGGGACCGAATATGAGTCAAATGAATTCAATGACTATTGTAGAGAATCTCGGATTAAGAGGCATACCACTATTACATATACTCGTAAACAAAATGGTGTTAACAAAAGGAAGAATCGTACTATCATAGAAGCCACCCGTGTTATGCTTCATGACCAAGGTCTGCCGAATTTATTATGGGGAGAAGCTGCCAACACCATTGCATATGTTCAAAACAAATGCCCACATCAAGCATTGGACTTCAAGACACCCAAAGAGTTTTTCACCGATAAGAAACTTGATGTTTCTCATTTTAGAATTTTTGGTTGTCTTGTATATTTTCATGTGCTAAAAAAGAAAAGAAGCACACTAGATTCTTTTGAGAAGAAAGGAATGTTTGTGGGCTACAGTGAAACTTCTAAAGCATATAAAATCTATGTGCCTAGTCAAAGAGAAGTGGAAATAAGTGATGATTTCACTTTCGATGAAGATTTTTTCCCTTAGGAAAGTCTAAGATCTTCCTATCCCTAGGAAGAACAATTAAGATGATGCAGGAAAGAAGGATGAATCTCTGACAGATGATTTGATGCCCAATGTTGAAGTTTTGATGGATCTCATTGATCCACCTCCTAGTGAGCCCTCTACTTCAAGAAAAATACCTTTGTGGCTCAAAGATACTCGTGAAGATGTCGAGAGACATGTTGCACCAAGAGGAACATTTTGTGAAAGTAAGAATCCGGACAGGTACCAAGGGTACTTACTTGCCATGAGTACCATTGGACAATATAAGCCATGGACATTCAAAAAAGTCGTGAAACACAAACTCTGGAAAGATGCGATGAATGAGGAATATGAGTCGATCATGAAGAATGATGTCTAGTATGTGGTTCCTAGACCCAAGGACAAGTCAGTGGTCACTTAAAAATGGCTTTACAAAATCAAACATGGAGATGATGGGAGTGCTAAAAATTTCAAAGCCAGATTCGTTGCTCATGGTTTCTTTCAAAAGGAAGGAGTGGACTATGATGAGATATTTTCACTAGTTGCCCGATATACTACCATCCATTTGATCTAGCTCTTATTGCCTCGCAAGGATGGAACCTACATTGAATGGATGTCAAAACTGCTTTCTTGCATGGCTTGCTTAAAGAGGAAGTCTATGTGGAACGATCCAAGGGATTCAAATTTCTAGATCATGAGACACATGTATGCAAGTTGAAGAAAGCCCTCTATGGGTTGAATCAAGCCCCTAGGGCTTGGTATGAGAGGATTGATAGTTATATTATGACATTGGGATTTCCAAGGAGCGATGCTAACCGAAAACTATACTTCAAGATTGAAAAAGATAGACCTCTCATTTTGGTCCTTTATGTGGATAATCTCTTTCTGACAGTTGATGACCCTCTCATTCATCAATGCAAGAGGGAGTTGGCTTCTAAATTTTAGATGAAAGACTTAGGAATAATGAATTACTTCCTAGGGCTGGAGGTCTGGCAAAAGCCAAGTGAGATTTTCCTTTCTCAAGAAAAATACATTGTGAAGCTACATGAGAGATGTGGGATGGTGGACTGCAAGTCCGTATCTACTTCGATGGAACTCAACTTCAAGAAGCTATGTGGAAATGTTGTTGGACTCGAATTAGTGAACCCTTCCCAACTTGAGGGGGCCTTGAATTTCTTGGTCAACTCTCGTCTTGACATATGCTTCATTGTGAACACATTGAATCAATTTATGGTCGAGCCTCATCGCATTCATTGGATTGCTGCTAAGAATATCTTGATATATCTTCGTGCGTAATCCATTATGGACTGAGATACATTTTCAGGAATTTGAGGCTACATGGATATTCAGATGCTGACTAGGCTGACAGTGTGGTGGATCATAAGAGCACGTTTGAGTGTTTCTTCTCTTTGGGGTCTGCTTCAATATGTTGGATGAAAAGGAAGCAGAAATCGGTTTCTTTAAGCATTGTCAAGGCTAAATACATTGATGCGAGTATGGCTTGTTGTGAAGTTGTTTGGTTGAGAAAGCTCTTCAACAAGCTATTTGAGCACGTGATGGATACCACCATGATCTTCTATGACAACCAGAGTGGGATTCGCCTTTTAGAGGATCCCTTGTTCCACAACCTCTCTAAGCACATTGATATCAAGTACCACTTTATCCGGGATATGGTACAATGGGGAGAAATAAGGCTCCAACACATCAGGATAGATGCGAAGGTCGCAGACATTCTCACAAAGCCCTTGGGAAAGGTCAAATTCTTAGCCTTCCAAGAGAGACTTGGAGTCGTGGAAAGACCCTCCTATGAGGGTCCCGTATGAGTTGGAAACTAAGCTCTAGGAGCTCCTCGGGGCCTTGGGGTACTTCTTAGAGCTATGAGTGACCATAAAGTGAGTGTTTCACCTTCCCCTACTGGTGCACTATGTACAGGGTGAGTGGTTCACCTTCCCCTGTGATACCCCATGATGGTTGACATGTGTGTAGCGTGAGTGGATCAACTCCTCCTACAATTGACATATACATAGGATGAGTGGTTCACCTTCTCCTATGGCATATGAGTAGGATGAGTGGTTCACCTTCTCCTATGGCATATGAGCAGGATGAGTGGTTCACCTTCTCCTATTGATTCCCCAGCATACATCCTACCCATGGAATTTGGGACTCATGGGAAGTACCTCTCATCTGGCCAATGATTTGGGAAAATATGGTTAGGGACCATAACACTACCGATAGATGCATCGTGTAGTGTCGTACTCCCTATGACTAGGATTCCTGGTGTTCAACAACTTGATCTAGGATCAAGGACTGGCTTTTATCAGTGGAGAGTGGTATGATATTATGACTCATTCTCGATCACTTCTTCTTATTAATTCATGGTTCATAAGAGCAGATTAGAGTAGAGCAAGGCAATGATGACAGGGATGGTACATGATGATAGGATGGTAGGATGGCATGATTTCAAATGGATTGGCAGGTGGAATTCTTCCTAGTTGAGAGGGAGTGTTAAAATTGTCAATTAGGGCCAAATTCCACCTTAGAACAGCTCCTATGATGGAGATGATTATTGCATTAGATTCCTCTTTCCGAGAGGTCCAAATTTGATATAAATATCATCTCATTCGGACAAGAAGAAGTGGAATTTTGAATTTATTCTCTCTCATGCACAAATTATTAAGGTCGGCCTCAGCTTAATGTAGGCTCAAGAAGCCCAATAGATGTGTCCTTTATCCCTCAATGAATTGTATAAATAGGAGTAACCTCTCTCCTCATTTGAACATCACTCATCTCATCACATATCTCTCTCTCCTCTTGATTGGTTCGTACAACATGGAGGCATCCTCTTCATACTTCATAGGTGTGACAAGAGGACGAATTTTTGGGATTGTCTACTGGCTAAATTTCAGGATATCATACCAACATTGACCAAGACCTTTTTGACCTATGTTGACTTTGATCTTGAGGGAAGAAGTTTGATCTTTCGAGGTTTCATTTATTGGCACAGATATTGAGGTGATGGTATAGTTTGACCAGCTTTGACTTTAGTGTTCACTTCATATTTGACCAAATAAATTACTGCAATATTTTCTCTCTCCTTTGACTAGGTTGACTGAACTTTTTTGGGCTGACTTTGACTCTCTTGGAAGGCTTAATTGGATTGTTATTGACCGAGCTGCTTGGAGGACATTTTGGTGTTGCTTTGACCCATGTTTACTTTTTGGTTAGGGTTGCGTTGTGATGTACAACAAACCCCCCCCCCCCCTTTCTTAAAAATTTTTACACAAGAAAACTTTAAGTAGAAATGGGTCCCTTTTAATAAACTTAGAAAAATTAGTGATTCAATAAAACCGCTTGCCTGGCATTAATCATATCACAAAAAAGGTCCAATGCAATAGAGTTATTACCCAAAACCTTTTGATAAAATGTGAAATATCCTTTTGAAAGTCATCATAAGTAATTCTCTGATGCGATAAAGCGATCGAAGATCACATATCGCAATAATAAAAGGATGCACTCGAAAAACGTCCTCGTTAAAACCTCTGATTTGATAACGTAATCGCAATCGGCAGTCAGATGTATCACACAACACATAGCAAGGATGAATCTAAATCCCCTGATTGCGATAGGCGCTCATTTCAAGGAAACCTATTAAAAAGGAATTGTTTGCGAATATAAATTTTAAAAGCAATAAACGAAATTATTTGTTGAACATACCCCGCCTTATTATATTTCCTTTATCGCAATCAGAGTTATTAGTCTAAAACGCTAAACCCGACCCATTGAATCTTTCGATTGTGATTCGCGATTTATCGTTGATCGTTGATCGAGGAAATCTAAAGACACGCCCAAAAGGATTATTAAGCGTATGGTCAATGTGACGGGTAATTATGGCATTTATTTGCGGCTATGATGGTTATTAATTTCGCAGTTAAGGGTGAATCCTTCGATTTCACCCATGGTGATTCTTAATTACATTTAGTTTATCATATGTGAATTCCCTTAACTGTTTTCATTCTGTATTAAGCTCTAAGCACAAATATTTCTCTGTAACATTTTCCATTGTTTGTTCAGAGCTTCTCTGAGATTATGAATCCGGAAAAGATGGGAAAGAAGGTGAGAAAGACAAGGCCCCTATCATAGTTAAAGAACTAGAGCTGAATAAAAAAGGATTGATATCAAATATGACTTGCCTTGGTTTAGGAAAAGCAAGATGGGAGAGTATCTATAATTTACTAGAAGCGAAAGAACCTGAAGAACTTGAAGTAGAAGCTACAACAGATTCTACAAATAAATCAGAGAATGCTTTGAAAGAATTGGCTTGCTCATACCTACACAGAATAGCAACGCATCCCAAAGTGTTGCCATATAATGATGCGGTCAGATGGATTGTTGAAAAATTGCAACTATAGACCAGATGTTTAGTACAGCCGAAATAAAAGTGTTCGGGTCATTTAGAGCAGAGGATCTCAGAGAAATGTATCATTTACCCAAGCCAGAGAAGTATTATAACAAAGCATTATTAGAAGCTTTTGTGAAGGAAAACGACATTGAATCAGATCCTATTAGGCAATGGAGACACTTCCCGACCAAACACAAGCACGAGACATCGGGTATGTACTTTGTAGATCCATTAGCCTCTCCTTATTGTTATGCTGGCGCATTAATGTGCAGACTCTTCGAAGTCCATAATTCCGCTAAGTTTTCTATAGATATGGTTCCTTTAATGGAAGTTGCATTTCACGACTATATTATGGATTAGGCAAATATTCTCTCTAATAAAATGGCCACCAAGATACTTGAATATAGGAAAAAGAGGTCTGTGGTTTCCCGAGTGATACCTCCTTTTTACTTCAGTGCCTACATAATGGACACCATTTGTTTTAATTCTGAATACCTTATTCTCGGATGGAAATGGACTCCCCAGGATACCAATCCTGTTCACATCTATCATAAAGAGCTATGGAAGGCCCATTATAAGAACCATTTGTATAGAATTTGTAATGGTTTTATTCTTCCTGTACATTACCCCTTATTCAATAAGCATGCCCCTAGGATATCCCAAGAAGTAGCAATTGACCTAACAATAGTGGGTAGTTGGTTTGGAGAAGAGAAATTCACATGTATAAGGCTCTTCGGCAGTCTCACTAATCCTCATGTTCTTCCTCTATTAAATTGGCAACTAGGGCCAAACTCCATGTGTGTCAACTTATTTATGGCAGCTAATATTTTTATTGGATCCCTCTCGTCGAAAGGTGTAGGATTGATCCAAATATCATCCAATTCCGATATGTATTTATGGAGATATGAATTTATTTAGATTATGGTTTTATTATCTAGCCGACCAGCTCTTATGTAGGCTCAAGAAGCCCAAACATCATGACTATTCATCATATATGTTTTAGTATAAATATAGAGGACTTGAAGTCATTTCAAAACACATTCTTGATGTGATCTCCTCTCCACGTCTTGGGTTTTTGGAGAAGAAGAGTCACAAAAAGGAATTTGTTGACCTAGTTTGATGATGCCCTAAATCCAACACAGTCATAAGCTTATACGTTGTTCATGGTGAAGCTGCAGATGGAAGGAGCCCTACCATAGCTATATGCAAGGCATAAAGACTCCTTATACGCTATCACATAAGCAGTTCATGGAAGACAATTATATGTTGTTCATACGTTGTTCATGATGACCTCTTATACGCAATTATTGGAAGTAGCCATGAAATCATCTATACACAGGTCATGAATGTATGAACTGTTGGGAGACCTTATGGAATTAATGGATGAGACCTTACGCAGAAGATATATGTCATATGTTGTAATATGTTGTTCTTACAGTTCTGTAGTCATTACACACAATCCACGGGCAATGACACAATGCAACAACGGTAAATGGAAGCTGATTTGATACATTGCCCTAAGCCGCAGTCAACGTGAGAATCTGCTCCTGAAGCGCTACAATCATAACACGCAATCCACGACAATGACACAACGCAACAACAGATATCTATATATATATATATATATATATATATATATATATATATATATATATATATATATTATATATATAATATATATATATATATATATATATATATATATTATATATATATATACATACGTAGCATGGCAATATATATATTACACACTGTACATGGATTACACGCACAACAATGCCCTATACTCTACACTCAGCCCAATACGCAGTCATGGCAACCTCTGATATGACGATCATGGTGACACGCAGTTCATATGTAGTCATGGTAATATCTGATATGCCTTTCATGGTGAAACGTTGTTCAAGGAAACCTGATACGCTATGATGAAACCAAATACGTTGTTCAAGGAAAACAGATGCGCTATTCATGGTGAGACCCTATCGCAGTAAGAGTAACAATGAAGCCACAACCATAAACGGATCTGCATTTCTATATGGGATAAATCTAAGATCTAGATCAGCCTTCACTCGGCATACCTGTAATAAAAGATGATTCCCTCGGATGGATAAGTCAGCCTTCACTATGACATACCTGTAGTAGCCTCAACAAGATGTATTGCAGAGCCATGGAAGAATTTTCCATCATAACAGAGATCCTCGACATACATAAAGAAGGAGACTATATCATCACAACATGAGGCAGTCTCATCATACTTCACGGAAGAATGATAATGATCATATTTTAGATCATGACTAAAAGTGATCATACATAGACATGAAGGCTGAGGCAGTAGCATTATGGGCAGCACTATGAGATCATGTGCATAGACAGCACAATGATACATGAAGGCTGATGGGAAGCACTATGAGATCATGTGCATGGGTAGCACAATGATACATGGAGCAAAGGCAGCAGCGTGATGATGATGCACATTAAGTTTGAGCAGCATGATGATGGATAAGATCATCGACATGGGCAGCGTAATGATAATCATGATTAGTACAGCATGGTACAGTATGCAGAGGTGCAGCAAATGGACGAGATGCAGCACGATGATAGGTGGAGTCACCTTGGAGATTCAGTTGAAGCAGCATGTCTTCAACTGATCTCATCATTATATGAAATGATCTATGCTAGATCTAGATAAGTCAAAGTTTTGACTTTTGTTGTAAATGCACTATCTCTCTCTCTCTCTCTCTCTTTCTCTGTTGGACTTTGAAGAACATAAAAGAATTGATCAAGGGTTTCCCCACACATTGTGGGGTTTGTCCCTAGCTAGCGCCACATCTTGTGTCCTCTTGTCTTGGCTTGTCTTCTGCGATTTATATTTATGTTCTATCTACGGTTTATCTTAATGCTGATGTGATTGCTAACTGTGAAAATTTAAATAAATTGCTCTAGCATAAAACATACCAAAAATTAACATCCTTTGTACGTCCCCGATAAACAACTAGCCCAGGAATTAGCATATCAAATAACAGTTGCAGGACTGTTAAAGACCCTTAGGGATTCCAAGAAACACATGTGGCCTACATTTCCCCTTCGGTGTGGCACCTTTACCCTGCATGATTTTAAACATGCAGAGAAAGAGGCCGAGAAAATCAAGTTGCTAGAACTTGCAACTATTCCAAAAAGACATTATGACCCTAAAAAGGTCGCCTATAATATTACTTCTCAGGCTAAAATCGCCATATTTGATCATGAAAAAGATACCTTTGACGATTTATTGTCTTCAGCAAAACTATTTTTCCAGGTCAAAGGACTGGCTAAGATTAAATTGGGAAGAAAAGGATTAGAAAAAATCAATAGGCTTAGGTCCCAGAGATTGGAAACCCTGCCTTTAGATTTATTAGCTACAACCTCAACAGTTCAACCACAAGGCCACAGTGAACAGAAAATCACTAAGAATGCTCCTGAAATAGAGAAGGTTCTTGAGAAAAAGAAAACACCAGAACAGGAGCAGAAGCAGGTAACAGTTAGTGAATTTCTTAATACACACATTAATGTTGACCCTAAGTTGATCAAGGAATGGGAACAATTCAATTCCATCATCAGTAATCCAGAGAACACCCAAGGATTCACTACACCAGAGATGTCTTCAACACAAAAATCATTAGTCAACATAGTTCCAGTTGTAGGAATAAGCGGCCCACCCAAGATTCCTAAAGATGTAGAGATCATCCCTGAAAATCCCACTGATCAGATTGTTTTGCATGTGGAAGAAATACCACCACTAGATGTCTTCTACAGCCCTAAGCATAGGGCTGTAGTCAAAATATAGAGGAAGAAGAGGAAACTTGATCACTCTCCTCTTATGACTCCTTAAATGGAAATGGATGAATGTGGTATGGAGAGAGGAAGTAAATCCCTCTGAAGATTTAACCAAACTTTCTCAGTATCCCGGAGCATATACAACGGCAACAATATATAAGGTTTCAGAGGTTAATCATTTATTGAAGGAAAAAGATCGAGCGATCATTCAGCTAGAGGAACAATCTGTGGAACAACAACAAAGAATAGAGCAGCTTGAGCAGAAATTGGCAGAAGAGAGACAACTTAATGAATAATTGAATGAGCAGTTAATTAATGAAAAGCAGAAAATTGATGAACAGGCCATCCATAAGCAACAAGAATTATCCCAAGCATTGAGCAAACTACAGTTATTGAATGAGCATATGAATAAATCAAAAGAAAAGCAAATTGCTCAATTGAAGGATCAAATAGAGCAATTCAAAGGATATCCCAAGGTAGAAGAATACAGAACTGAAGCCGTGGAGATGACTAAGGCTCTATCTCGGCAATTGGACCTTCTGCGTTATAATATCTCGTTGGTTGTTCCTTTATGTGATATCCCAGCAGCTATGATCAATAAGTCAGTAGATGCAAGGCTTGAGTTAGAAAAGGCAGATGAAAGCTTAAATAAGTTTTTATCTTGGCAAGATTCAAATGAAGGAAAAGTTGCCAACCTACCAAAGATACAGGAGTCACATAAATAAATCCTATTTTCCGAATGGGAGTCTCAATTAATGAAAGCTGAGGGAGCTACATCCAGATGAAAATTAGCGACAAATAATTTGATTGAATTAATCAACAATAGTATGTATTTGTGTAATATAATAACAAAATGTCCTCTAGGCAAACTCCCACATGTGAAATCATTAGAACAGTAGTGGAAACAGGAGCTAATGCATAAAGAAAAACTTATCAGAGGCATTCACAACTTAACATGGGAAACGTTTTGGTTTTTCCTTGTAAAACCACATAGTCAGCAAATGGCGATGAAGTGTCTCACAGATGCGATCAACCACATGATCCCCGAACTTGTCGATGCCACATTTACAGCTCAGTTACACTCTCGTATGAGTAAGCCACCAGAGGTCCAACCAATGCTTGCCATTTGTCAACTAAGATCACAAGAAGATAAGCCAATTCAATGAATCCTTTCAACCGGCTGCGGCACTGCTATTTCGAGATAAATTCCATATTTTAATGTTTTGGTTATACCAGTGCATAGCATATTTATTTCATAGTTTGTTATTTTTGTAATATTTATAAGCCCTTTCATGTTTTTAGAAAGGATCCTGAATTTTGTATTAGGACTTAACTCAAGAGTTGCACTACTGTGTTTCCGATATATTTATTTTTATAAGATTGGACTTGAATTCTGAATTTTGACAAAGAAGGATTTTATGAGATATGCACTTTTACTTCCTATGAAAGTATTTCCAAATTAGAAGACAGAATCTGACTGTGATTCACATCAGAGGAGATCCAAATGCATACGGTACTACTATCTATATTTTCACTTTATTTTTCTATGTGAATTAGCATTTATCAACTTTGCTATTATTGATGTGTATATGTTTCTACAACAATTCTTTAACCTGTCAATATTGAATGTTTCTAAATTGTCATCTTTCATATATATGTGTCAGTGATATATTACGATCAGTGCGATAACGTTTTAATTATTACTTTGTTCAATTAATTGAACAAAGTAATTATCATATGAATACATATTTTTATTTATGAGTAAGTCATCTTCATGTTTACTTGTCAATAAAAACAATTAAGAATTGCACCAAGAGAAATAATTCCCAGAATAGGTTAGTTATCTTTGTATATTTTTGCATTTTAGAATAGAGAACTTATCACTCCCGATATACATTACCAACCAATCATCCATCAACTCATATATCACTGGGAAACTAGTCCCATTACATACAGTCGGAGCCACCACACCAAATGGAAAAGGAGCTGCTTTAAGGTCTGGACCGGGTGGTTTTCCCCAATGATTGATGCAGTGATTTTCGAGGCATCAATAGGTTGCAATTGGTTGTTGTTGACTGTTGATTTTGACAAGATTGTTTTAGGCAAGTTAATTTGATATTTGTACTCTCTCTCTCTCTCTTTGTTGAACCATTTAAGAATAATAAGAAGATTTTATCAAAGGGTTTCCCCGCATTAGGGCTTGTCCTTGGCATCTACTAAATCTTATGTCCTCTTGTATTGGCTTGTCTTCTGCACATGTTTTTATGTTCTATCTGCATTTACTATCAATGTGTTTAGATTAATGTGATTGCTACTGGAAATAATTGGAAATTGTCATTAGCCTGATAAGGAACATTGAAGTAAATTGTTCTAAAGCATAGAATATACCAAGTCATCTAAAATTAACATCGGAAGCATTCAAGCATTTCAAGAAATTTAAATCTCAAGTAGAAAATGAGAAATTTTTAAAGATAAAATGCTTAAGTTCAGACATAGGGGGAGAGTACACCTCAAGGGAGTTTGAGGAATTGTTTGAAGAGCACGACATCAATGGCTAAAATTCCACATCAAAATGGAGTAGTGGAGAGGAAGAACAGATCAATTTAGGAAATGGCCAGAGAAATGTTGAATGAAGTAGGTGTGTCTCACATCTTGTGAGGAGAAGAAGCACAAGCAGTAGTGTGTATGTCGAACAGAACTCAACTCAGGACTAATAGTAAAAAACTCCCTATGATTTGTGGAAGGGAAGACCTGCATCATTTAAACACCTCAAGGTGTTTGGAAGCAAGTGCTTCATCAAAAGGAATGATAAGAATCCTAGAAAATTTGACTCTCGTGCTGACGAAGGAATGTTGCTTGGGTAATCTTCAAGAAGTAAAGGATATAAGTGTTACAACAAGCAGACAAAGAAGATTGAGGATTGCATTGACATGATAGTTGATGAAATAGATTCACAACCAAGGTCCTCTAAAAGAATATGAATTTAGATGATTAAGAAAACTCGGATATGAGGTTCGTAGATCTAGAGGAAATAGATTCAAAGAGTGAAGGTGAGGAAGCAAGCACAACTTCAAGGCCAAAGACACCCTCTAGGTATGTATAGAAAGAACATCTTGAGAGTCATATACTTGAAGTTCAAAGACAAGGTGTCCAAATAGGGAGAAAACTTGTTGGAAATACAAGTTATGAAAGTTTGGTTATGTTTTCACAGATTGAACCCAAGAATCTCAGCCAAGCAAGTAAACACAAGTTTTGGGTAAAATCTATGAATGAAGAACTTGACCGGATTGAAAAGAATGACACTTGGGAGCTTGTTCCAAGGCCTAAAGAGAAACATGTTATCGGAACCAAACTAGTTTTCAAAAAAAAGCTGAATGAGCAGCGTTAAGTTATTAGGAACAAAGCTCGATTGGCCTGCAAAGAGTATGCCCAAATAAAAGGAGTAGACTTTGAGGAAGCCTTTACACCAATAGCATGATTGGAATCCATTAGAATCTTTCTTTCTCTTGCCTCCCATAAAAAAATAAAGGTGTATCATATGGATGTGAAGTTTGCATTTCTCAATGGATATTTGGAAGAAGAATTTTACATTGAGTAGCCAGAAGGCTTTATACTCACCACAGATGAAGGGTTCGTATGCAAATTGAAGAAGGCACTATATGGACTAAAACAGTCTCTGAGAGCTTGGTAGCTTGGTACGAAAGGCTGGATAAATACCTTCAACAACAAGGGTTTAAGAAAGGTACAGTTCACAACAATTTACATGTCAAGTTTGAAGGTGACCATCTACTAATTGTATTTGTGTATGTGGATGATATAATATTTGGTAGTGACATGGAACAATTGGGGCATCAATTTGCAAAATGTATGCAAATAGAGTTCGAAATGTCCATGATCAGAGAGTTTTCCTTCTTCCTGGGTTTGAAAATTACTTTGTCTTCACAAGGAGTGTTTATATCCCAATCCAAATATCTCAAGGAAACTCTGAAGAAATTCGGGATGGAAGATTGCAAGCCAGTAAGCACACCTATGACTACAGGTTGCAAGTTGTGAACAGAATATGAGACTCCACCAGTAAATCAAACTGAATACAAATCAATGATAGGAAGATTGATCCAAAAATCGATCATGGATAAACCTCTAAGTCTAAAAGACTTCATATATGTTAAAATTGGAAACTAGGACCAAACTCCATGTGGGTCATCTTATTCATGGCTGATAATATTTTTATTAGACTCCTCTCATCAAGAGGTGTAGGATTGATTTCATATCATCTGATTCCAATAAGTATTTATGGAGATATGAATTTATTTTGATTATGAAATCATTATCAAGCCTACTAACAAATCATGTAGGCTCAGAAGCCCAATAGTCGCATCTATTCAATTATCATCAGATGTGTATAAATACAGGAGGACTTTTCCTCATTTGGACTCACTCAACTCATCACAACTCTCTCTCTCTCCAGCGCAGTAAAGGGTCTCTTCTCTCCTATGCAGTGGGTGACTCTCTCATACATGTGGAAGGAAGGACGCAGAATTTAGGGTTGCAACTGCAGAACCAATGTTTGACCAGTGTTGACCAGAAGACTCCCTCCTCAGAACTATGTTGTAGATCCATCTGAACCTCCTCTAAAGGCCACATTTTTTGGTGGTGGAATCAAGCCGATCCAATGGTCAGTTTGCGAGATATCGACTGCCCTAGTTTTGATGGTGAAGCCGCTAATGTTGATGTTGCTGATCTAGGGTTTTCTACTACTGATATAAATCATATTTTTGTACTATTTCTCTCTCCTGAATTATTGAAGATAAAAGAAGATTTGATCAAAGGGTTTCCCCATTTTAGGGTTTGTCCTTGGCTAGCTACCACATCTTGTGTCTCTTGTCTTGGCTTGTTTTCTATTGATCGTTTAGTGTTCTATCTACACTTTACTTATGCACATGTGATTGTTAATCTGTGAATAATAATAAGAAAGAGAAGTAAACTGCTCTAAGCATAGAACATAACATAAATTAACATGGTATCAGAGCTGAGGTGAAGACAAAGCCCAAGCAAGAGCAAGAGCAATAACCGAAGAGAAGATTGGCAAGGATATCCTAAAGAACTATGGGGTCCTCAACACTCTTCCCTGCCGAAGACAAGCTCTGTGAAGAAGTCTGACTATCACAAATGGAAGATGTGTATTGATCTAACCTTAGAAGATCAAGGAGTGTTGGACCATGTGAGAGGAAATATTGTTGAGCCTCCATCAAATGCACCTGCTGCTGCGAGGAACAAATGGAAAACCGGTGAAGTCAAAACAAAGAAGATCATTTGGGACTCTATCAACAAGCACTTGGTGGCCTACATCTCTGATCTGAACACCTCCAAGGAAATCTATGATAGACTGGTGAGTTTATTTAAAGTTAATGATGCAAATCAAGTTCTGTTTCTTAGAAATAAGATAAAGGAAATTAGGAAGGGAAAAGATGAAAGTATGCAAGAATACTTCTTAAGGATCACCAAGATCAGGAACGATCTCCTATCTATTGGGGAGACTATCACTGATAGGGAAATGGCACTCACAACTCTTGGAGGATTACCATCCGAATGGTACGTGTTTAGGACTATTGTTTTGAACAATAATGTAATTCCTGATTTCGAGGAATTAATGGCTAGATGCATTCAAGAAGAAACAAGGGTAGAAGAGCAAGAAATGCCCATGCCTAAAGGTCCTCTTGCTGCCTTTTCTTCTCATGCTAAGAAAAGAAATAATTCTGGGGCTAAATCAAAAAGGAAGGGTGGAAGAAAAGGACAATGTTACATTTGCAATAAACAAGGTCACTATGCGAAGGAGTGCCCTGATAGAAATATCTCACATCGGAACGATGATCAAAATTCCTCTCATGGCAATCATAGGAATGGGAAATCTAATAACAAAGGTAAAAGGAGTACTGGTAATCAAGGAAGAGGACAACCATTCAAAAAGGCTAAAAATTCTAGGTATGAATCCAACATTGTTGAAAATAAGCAGGATGAATATTATTTACCAGCTGCTCTATCTACCTCTGCTCCTTTAGAGTCAATGGGAATTTGGCTCATTGATAGTGGTGCATCAAGGCACTTCCCTGGTTACAAAAAAGTTCTCCATAATCTAATAGAGAAGGAAACTAACCTAGAAATTTTCCTTGGAGATAATATGAAATATCCCGTGAAAGGTGTAGGCAATGTCTCTCTTAAATTGAATCAAGGAAATACGATCCACTTACAGGATGTATTATATGTACCTGACCTCAAGAAGAACCTGGTGTCCATCTCAGCAATGGAAGACAAAAGCTACAAAGTGACCTTCAATGATGGCAAGGTACGTATATTGAAAAATAATGTTAAAGATGCCTTCACTCTTGGGTTTCAAGTTGATTCATTATATCAAGTCAATGGAAGTTTGCTAGGTGTCATGCCTTGTGACACATCTATTCAGTGTTAACTTTGGCATCAAAGGTTTTCCCACCTTCATTATAAAACTCTACCCGATGTAAGACAAATGGTAACAAGGATGCATGAATTCCAAGTAGAGAAAGAAGGTGCATGTCAGGGATGTTCCAAAGGAAAGCTCAAAAGGGGACCATTCCCCTCAAGCCAAAGCAAGACCTCTGATATATTACAACTAGTTTACTCAGACATATCTAGTATAATGCCTGTGAACTCCTTGGGAGGATATTTATATTATCTTACTTTTACAGATGACTATTCTCGTAAGAATTAAATATACTTCTTGAAAAGGAAGCATGAAGTGTTCTCTTAGTTTCAACACTTCAAAGCCTTGATCGAGAATCAAACCAAAAAGAAGGTCAAGATCTTAAGGACTGATAATGGGACTGAATATGAAACTAACGAGTTTCATGACTTTTGTAAAGAGGCTGGCATTAAGAGGGAGACTACTACACCATATACTCCTGAACAGAATGGTGTGGCGGAAAGGAAGAACCGTATGATTGTGGAAGTTGTTTGTGCCATGCTCCCTGATCAAAGACTTCCGAAGTTTCTATAGGCCGAAGCTGAAAACACGCCATATATGTACAAAACTGATGCCCTCATCAAGCATTAGGTTCCAAGACTCCTGAAGAAATGTTCACCTGTAAGAAACCTAACGTATCTCATTTTAGAATTTTTGGAAGCCATGTATTTTTTTCATGTGCTGAAAGAGAAAAGGAATAAATTGGGTGCATCTAGAAAGAAAGGAATCTTCATGGGCTATAGTGAAAATACTAAGGGCTATAGAATCTGTGTAGCCGGTCAAAGGGAAGTCGTGATTAGTCATGATGTCACCTTTGACGAAGATATGGCCCTCAGCAAGGTGAACAATCTTCCTACAGAAATGAGCTCTCAAGAAGCTGACACCAGTGAACCACAAGAAAAAGAGTATGACGAGACATTTGTACTTGTTTCCAGATATACCACCATCTGCTCGATCATAGCCCTGTGGCTTCACAAGGGTGGAACCTACATCAGATGGATGTCAAGACTGTGTTCTTACATGGTTCGAACAAAGAAGAGGTCTACGTGGAGCAACCCAAAGGATTTGAGATTTATGATCGAAAATCTCATGTATGCAGGTAGAAGAAGGCTCTCTATGGGTTGAAGCAAGCACCCAGAGAATGGTACGAGAGGATCGATAGCTACTTGATGAAGCTGGGATTCACTAGGAGTGAAGCCAATCCTAACCCTTACTTTAAAATTGACGATGACAAACCTATCATACTGGTCTTGTATGTGGATGACCTATTTCTAACAGGTGCAGACCCTCTCATTCATAAGTGTAAGAGGGAGTTGGCTTCTGAACTTGAAATGGACCTAGGACTGATGCACTATTTCCTAGAACTTGAAGTCTGGCAGAAACTAAGGGAAATTTTTCTATCTCAAGGAAAATATGTGGTGAAGATATTGGAAAGATTCAGTATGGTGGACTGCAAGCCTGTGACAATCTCGAGGATCTTAGATTTCAGAAGTTATATGGTAGTGATGTCAGACCAAATTTGAGAAATGCCTCTGAGTTTCATAAACTCATTCGCATTGATGTTCTTGGTGAACCTCCATCTGGACATATGTTTTACAGTGAGCATGATGAGCTCATATTTGGTTGAGCCTCACTGGATTGATGCCAAGAATCTTCTGAGATGTCTTCAGGGCACAATCTCTAATGGATTGAGATACATTGTCGAAAATATGAAACTGCATGATTATTCAAATGTTGAGCGAGCAGGCAGTGTAGAGAGCACTTCTCAGTGCTAGTTCTCTTTGGAATCTGCCTTGATATCCTGGATGAGCAGGAAGCAGAAGTCGGTGGCTCTGAGCACCACCAAAGCAGAATACATTGTTGCTAGCATGGGCTCCTGTGAGGCAATCTGGTTGTGGAAGCTCTTCAGTGAGCTGTTTGTACACATGATGAATACCACTGTGATTCTCTGTGACAACCAGAGGTAGGATTCGATTATAGAGGAATCACGTATTCGGTGATTGCTCCAGCAGACAAACATCAAGTGTTGCCTTATTTGGGATGTTGTAAATCGATGAGCAAGGAGGTTCCATCGCATTGAAACTGATGTACAGGTCGCTGACATTTTGATAAAGCCCCGGGGAAAGATCAAATCTGTGATTTTCCCGAATGACTTGGAGTCATCGAGAAACCCTTGTAAAAGGGTCCTGCATGTTTAATACATTAAGCTCTGGGAGCTCTGGGGGCTTGTGGTTCTTACTGGAGCAACATACGACCATAGGGTGACTCACCCTTCCCTGATGATGCGCACTGAGACAAGATGATTCGCTCTCTTGTGCGACAAGATGATTCGCTCTCCTATGAACAAGATGATTCGCTCTCTTGTGGGACAGGATAATTTTCTCTCGTGTGGGATAGGATGATTCGATCTCCTGTGGATAGGATGAGTCTCTCTCTTGTGGACAAGATGATTCGCTCTCTTGTGGGACAAGATGATTCGCTCTCCTGTGGACAGGATGCTTCGCTCTCCTATGGACAAGATGATTTGCTCTCTTGTGACACAAGATGATTCGCTCTCTTATGGGACAGGATGATTCCCTCTCCTATGGACAGGATGATTCGCTCTCCTGTGGACAAGATGATTCGCTCTCTTATGTAGCAGGATGATTAGTTCTCATGTGAGGTGTGGATGATGTGTTCTCCATGACAAAATTGTAGCAGGATGATTAGTTCTCCTATGAGGAAAGGATTGATTAAGTTCTCCTATCGAGGCCTCCTACCCATGCAGTCAGGGACTCATGCGAAGTACCTCTCATCTGATCAATGAGTAGGGAAATTAAGTTAGGGACCATAGTAGTACTGATGGACGCATCGTTGTATCTACCATACTCCCTATGCTAGGATGACCTTCATTGATCTGGGATCAATGATACTGGTCTGGGACCAGTGGTAGGAGTGGTACCTACTATGACGCTGACTTCGGGTCGGTTGAAACTGGTCTGAGACCAGTGGTACGCACTCTGAGACTAACTTTGAGTCAGTGGAGGATGATACTGGTCTGGGACAAGTGGTAGGAGTTATACTCACTATGACACTGACTTCAGGTTGGTTGAGACTGGTCTGGGACCAGTGGTACATACTCAAAGACTGACTTTGAGTCAGTATGATGCATCCTTGATCATCTCTTCTTCTTCATAATTGGAACAAAAGCATAGCAGAATAGAGTAGAGCAGTACAGATCAGTACAAGGCAAAACAGAACAGAGCAAAACAGTACAGATCAGTACAGGGCAGAACAATACAAAGCAGAACAGGAAAAATACAGCAGAGCAGGGCAAGGGTCACGCTGTACCAGGCAGTGCATTTGATGGATGAATAGTAGCGACCGACCAACAGATTGCAGATGGAGTTCTCCCTAGTTGAGAGGGAGTGTTAAAATTGGCAACTAGGACCAAACTCCATGTGGGTCATCTTATTCATGGTTGATAATATTTTTATTAGACTCATCTCGTAAAAAGGTGTAGGATTGATTTAAAGATCATCTGATTCCGATAAGTATTTATGGAGATATGAATTTATTTTGATTATGGAATAATTATCAAGCCTACCAACAACTCATGTAGGCTTAGAAGCCCAACAGTCGCATCTATTCAATTATCATCAGATGTATATAAATACAGAATGAATTTTCCTCATTTGGACTCACTCAACTCATCACATCTATCTCTCTCCAGCACAGTAAAGAGTCTCTTCTCTCCTGTACAGTAGGTGACTCTCTCTCACACATGTGGAAGGAAGGACGCAGAATTTAGGGCTGCAACTGCAGAACCAAAGTTTGACCAGCATTGACTAGAAGACTCCCTCCTCAGAACTGCGATGTAGGTCCATCTAAACCTCCTCTGAAGGCCGCATTTTTTGGTGGTGGAATCAAGCCGATCCGCCAGTCGGTTTGCGAGATATCGACTGCCCTAGTTTTGATGATGAAGCCGCTAATGCTGATGCTGCTGATCTAGGGTTTGCTTCTGCTGATATAAATCAGATTTTTGTACTATTTCTCTCTGCTGAATTATTGAAGATAAAAGAAGATTTGATCAAAGGGTTTCCCTATTTTCGGGTTTGTCCCTGGCTAGCCGCCACATCTTGTGTCTCTTATCTTGGCTTGTTTTTTGTTGATCGTTTAATGTTTTATCTGCACTTTACTTATGCACATGTGATTGTTAATCTGTGAATAATAATAAGAAAGAGAAGTAAATTTCTCTAAGCATAGAACATACCATAAATTAACAATATAAGAGGTAAAAGGTGCCAAATAGCACAAATCCTTTCTAAATCAGAGGAAAATGAAAGTCGTTGGCTGCTCTCAGAAATAGTCTCATAGAAGAGATCCCTTCATTCTGAATCCAATGCAACTTGAATGGGAGAAAACGGACTTCAAATGGGAAAGTTATCATAAAATGAAGTTGGCCTTTTTCAAAGGAAAAAAAGGCAAAAATCCCTTGATAATGGGTCCTAAAATCCCTCTAAGTCTTTCAAATCTCCCAAAAGGGAAAAACCATCGCAAAAGGAGAAGTTATGGAAAATTCAGATTACACTATCGGAACCCAAAAACATGAAGAAAACCATGAAATCGAGCCTATCGGAGGCTTAAGTCAACAGTGAACATCGGCCATCGGATCTAGCCGATCAACAATCCAAATCCGATCGGCATATCGCATCGGCGATGATAGGCAGAGACAATCAGAGGTATAACATGCAATGGGACCAAGCTGATGTGATACCACGATCACCGATATCGGCAGATCGCAATCAGCGTTAACATAGACCTTGCTATATGGGAAGGCCTCGGGCTTATGCGATCTGCGATTGTGACTTGTTGCATCGCAATATCACACCGGCGCATTTTAGAGAAGCGGAGATATATGGTATATATGCGATGCAATAACCGGACCCGACGACAATACGAATTGGATTATATATATTTTGAAATCTGCCGAAAGACATTTTTCAATGTAATTTCGTATATTTCGTTATTAAACGAAAAACAAAGGGGAAGCGCGATGCGATGAAATATGGACCCGAAAGGGTTTATTAACTCTGTTGAACACTATTTCAAGTCCGAAATGGTGAATTTTCAATGTTTTTAATGCAATTCTAAAATACAAAGGGGTAGGCCCTTGCAACATGTGATGGCGACTTACTGGCAGACCCGATAGGAAAATAAAGCGCAGTCATGAATGTTTCAAGTCCGGGTGAACAATGTTTTGGAGGATTTCTCGTGGTTTTGCAGCGTTTCTCTGTGTTAACGAAAAATGGTCATTTCAAGGATTTCGAAGGCCCGATGCGCTCATGTTACAACATAGGTGGCATTCATCCCCAAGGGCGTTTAGCAATGATGGCTAATGCTCAGAGAAGGGATTTGAGCGAACTAAAACAGGAAGACAGAGAGCCTGAGAGGGAAGATGAACCAACAACGTCAATTTGGCTTAAAAAGCCGCAGATTGACAAAGGACACATTGTTGGTTGTTGTTGTTGATTGTTGGGGCTTTTCATTGCTGAAAGTGAAGCCAAGGCAGGAAGCCAAGGCGGAAGAGGCAGCACAGAAGCAAAAGGTAGCCAAGGGAGTCACTCGGAGTTCAAGTGAAAAGCCTAGAGAGAGTTGTAACATGATAGAAAGTAGAAAGAAGCCAGAGCAGAGAGACTAGAGCCAAAGAGCCAGAGTCAAAGCCAAGAGCCAAAACTAAGAGCCAAAGTTAGAGCCAAGAGCCAGAACCAAGAGCCAAGAGCAAGAACAAGAGCCAAGAGCCAAAGCTTCAAGGGCTAGGGGATAACATGGTGTTTGAACCCACTGTTTCCATATAAAACAGCAGGAGTTGAGCCAAGATCTAGAAAAAAAAAAGACTTATGCCATAATCCCAGAGAGCCTAGTTGAATTAACTAGAGCTCATGGAGATGTAGCCCAAGAGTTGTGGGTGAACTCCTAATTAAATTGTTGTCTCTGTGTGATTGTTTATTGTTGATTTATTTGTTGTTACATGTATTCATACATCAGTTTTAGCACATCAACTTACAGCACAGATAGCAGATTTTAAAGCAAATAATCAGTTGAAACAAATGCAAGCATACACCCACACTTTTAAGCACATAGTTAATTCCGCAATGGTTAATCATTAAGACTCGGGAAAATATTCAAGCTTTGGGAGTGGGAGAGGTTCTTGTAGATTAGACAAGAAACCTAAGAGCCCCATTTTTAGATCAAGTGGTATCAGAGCTTAAGATTGATTAACCCCACCTTCAAGGAAGGTTATATCAGAATGCTTGATTGACAGAGCAAAGACTATTTGTTTGAAAGGTGTTTTAACAGCAAGAGGTTGATTGTATGCTTGTTTTGTAGACTGACTATTTTCTAAGTTTGCAGAGGTGAAGGGAAAGCTATTGATAGCTCAGTCCAAGAAGGAGAAGGGTTGAGGCACTCTTCTTATCCCAAAGGACCTCAAGGCAACCCAAAGCACAAGAGGCTTGTTGCAAGAGGTTGCTTAAATAAGATTTTTATTTATCTTGTTGAAGTCTTTTTGTTCATTGACATAATGACAACTTCTACAAGTGGGTCCTCAAATTCTGCTCTCTTCACAAGATTCTTTGATGAATACATGAAGCAAGAGTTGTCCACCATGATGGATATGGTGAGAGAAATGTATGAGGATGGAAGGAAGAGCAGCATACTTAGAGAACAGCTAAATTCCATGAAGGAAGAGAAGCAGTTGCTTGCTGACAAATTGCAGGAAATGGAGAGGCAACTTCATATTGCAAATATGAACCTGAATAGGATGCATGAGTTGGAAACACAGATCTTTGTTGCCCAAGAAGCCTTAGTCAAGTACCAGCTTGAAGAAGAGGTAAGACATTCTAGTTTGTCTTCAAATTCCTCTGAGAATGCTTATATTAGTTCTTTTGAAAAGCATACTAAAGGCATAGGTTCCAAGCTAATGTCCCAGATGGGCTATGAAGGAAAGGGCTTGGGAAAGCATGCACAAGGTATTGTTGAACCAATAATGTTTGAGGAAAGGCCTAAGTATTTGGGTCTTGGCTATGGACAGTCTTAGTTCCAAAGCTGCCATGAAGGCCATTGAAACATTCCCAAGAAGGAGTTTCATTTCATGTCCTCTACCTCAGAAGTGTGAAGGTTGTATTCAAGAGGAATACAATAGCTTCAAACATCAATTGCAGGATGTAGGTGTTCAGAAGCACACACTTGAATGAGAGAGTTGGGGAGACTCCAATAGCCTTGAAGAGATTGATGATGTTCCAAAGGGAGCTACTTCTTCACTCAATTCACCTCCTCATGAAGGCAATAAAGGTGAAAGAGAAAGGTATAAATTTGGTTCTAAACATATTCCTTTTGATTTTGCAAAGCATGGTAAATTTCCACATAAGCATGGGAAAATAATTGCATGTTCCTTTTGTGGTTTGGATAGCCATGATGTTTCTAGATGTTGGAAGAGAATGGCCACATACAGGAAGCAGAAGAAGGAAAAGAAGCAAGCAGCCAAAGGTCCATTGGACAAGGCAAATCACACTGTCAAGAGAATGCACATGCAGTGCACTTACTGCCATAAGCGAGAACATCTTGCTACAAAATGTTGGACTTTGAATCCAGCAATGCTTCCACAAAAGCTAAAGAAAGTGGAAAGAGAAGATGGCAGAAATGGAAGTGAAGATTCCATGAATGATGTGTCTCAGAATGATTCACATGATGATGTTGATGTGCAGACAAAGGTAGTACCTTTGAAAGGGATTGGTAAGGAACGGTTAGAGTTCTTATATGATTGAGTTTGCATGTCTATTAATGCATCTACATTATATTTCATTACAGCTTTGAAAGTATGGTGTGCTTAAGTGAAAGTTGAAAGGTGAAATGCATGCATGAGCTTGAGATGCATGAACATAGGGATGTTGATGATTTCCTTGTTTCTGAACATGTATGTGTAATTAACTTGCAGGGTTGATTACTTTGACATGCATGTGATGCCATGTTGACTTGGAAGAATTTAACTTGGTCTCCAAATGGAGATAATTATGAAGTGTTTCATCTTTTGAAAAAGAGTCCTAATGGTCTTTTTCTACATGCTTGACTTGAAGGGTCATTTTTTTAAAGGCATGTTTTGTAGACTTGATATCTAATCCATCATTTGTATGTAGATGTAAGACATGGAGGCATTCACAAAATGTGAAAATCTGTTTCTTTTGTTGAAGCAGGAGTTTAGTCCATCCAGTTGTTGTTTGTATGCATGTTGTTGTTAACAGTTGTTGATGGCAGCTTGTCAAATAGGTACAAATATAAGTTTTGTGGAGCAGATGTACTTCCCATTTGTTTGAGCCACCTTGGATCAATGATCAAGGCAAAGAAGTTCAAACCACCTTCTATGACCAGTACAACAAAAGTTTTGCAGGAAGGCAAGGAGGGAGATAGTTCTTCCCAGGAAGACCAGCCCATCCAAGAAGGGGAGAGGTCCAAAACTTTGGTTCAGAGGCACTATGCAAAGGTAAGTGTAGGGAGGCTGAAATAAGAGGGTGAGTCACTCTCATTTACTGTTCAGATCAGTATATCATTCTTTTAGAGACCAAAAGTTCTCTTAGTGGGAAGGCGTGATCCAAAAATGGATCTTGGATAAACCTCTAAGTCTAAAAGACTTCATATAAGAGGTAAAAGGTGCCAAATATCACAAATCCTTTGTAAATTAGAGGAAAATGAAAGCCAATGGTTGCTCTCATAAATAGTTTCATAGCAGAGATCCCTTCATTCTGAATCCAACGCAACTTGAATGGGCAAAAACAGACTTCAAATGGGAAATTTATCATAAAATGAAGCTGCCCTTTTTCAAAGGAAAAAGAGGCAAAAATCCCTTGATAAGGGTCCTAAAAACGCTCTAAGTCTTCCAAATCTCCCAAAAAGGCAAAACCATCGCAAAAGGAAAAGTTATGGAAAATTCAAATTACACTATCAAAACCCGAAAACATGAAGAAAACCATGAAATCAAGCCTATCGGAGGCTTAAGTCAACAATGAAGAGGGGTTGTCAAATCTAGCCGATCAACAATCCAGATCCAATCGGCATATCGCATCAGCAGTGACAGGTGGAGGCAATCAGAGGCATAACATGCGATGGGACCGGGCCGATGTGATACCGCGATCGCCGATATCGGCGGATCGCAATCAGCGTTGACATAGACCCTGCTATATGGGAAGGCCTCAGGCTTGTGCGATCTACGATTGCGACTTGTCACATCGCAATATTGCGTCAGCGCATTTCAGAGGAGCGGAGATATATGGTATATATGTGATGCGATAGCCGGACCCGATGGCAATACGAACCAGATTATATATATTTTGAAATCCACCGAATGGCATTTTTCAATGTAATTTCGTATATTTTGTTATTAAACAAAATACAAAGGGGAAGCGCGATGCGATGAAATACGGACCCGAAAGGGTTTATTAACGCTATTGAACACTATTTCAAGTCTGATATGGCATATTTTCAATGTTTTTAATGCAATTCTAAAATAAAAAGGGGCAAGCCCTTGCGACATGCGATGGTGACTTACGAGTGGACCAGATAGGAAAATAAAGTGCAGTCATGAATGTTTCAAGTCCGGGTGAATAGTGTTTTGGAGGATTTCCCCTAGTTTTGCAGCATTCCTTTGTGTTAATGAAAAATGGTTGTTTCAAGGATTTCGAAGGCCCGATGCACTCATCTGTTATAGCATAGGTGGCATTCAGCCCCAAGGGCGTTTAGCAATGATGGCTAATGCTCAGAGAAGGGATTTGAGCTGACTAAAACAGGAAGATAGAGAGCCCGAGAGGGAAGATGAACCAACATTGTTGATTTGGCTTAAAACACCGCAGACTGACAGAGGACAGATTGTTGGTTGCTGTTGTTGATTGTTGGGGGTTTTTGTCGTTGAAAGTGAAGCCAAGACAAGAAGCCAAGGCGGAAGAGGCAGTGCAAAAGCAAAAGGAAACCAAGGGAGTCACTTGGAGTTCAAGTGAAAAGCCCAAAGAGAGTTGTAACCTGATAGAAGGTAGAGAGAAGTTAGAGCGGAAAGACCAGAGCCAAAGAACCAGAGTCAGAGCCAAGAGCGAGAACCAAGAGCCAAGAGCCAAAGCTTCAAGGGCCAGGGGATAACATGGTGTCTAAACCCACTATTTCTATATAAATAGCAGGAGTTGAGCCAAGAGCTTGAAAAAAAAGATTTATGCCATAATCCCAGAGAGCCTAGTTGAATTAACTAGATCTCACAGAGATGTAGCCCAAGAGTTGTGGGTGAACTCCTAATTAAATTGTTGTCTCTGGGCGATTGTTTATTGCTGCTTTATTTTCTGTTACATGTATTCATACATCAGTTTTAGCACATCAACTTACAACACATACAACATATTTTAAAGCAAATAATCAGTTGAAACAAATGCAAGCATACACCCACACTTTCAAGCACATAGTTTATTCCGCAATGGTTAATCATTAGGACTTGGGAAAATATTCAAGCTTTGGGAGTGGGAGAGGTTCTTGTAGATTAGACAAGAAACCTAAGAGCCCCATTTTCAGATCAAAGATTGTTGTATCTTCCAACTTCAAGGCGAGACATCATGCAAGTTGTGGGCCTTGTAGCCAGATTGAAGGCTTTCCCGCGTGAAAGTCATGTTGTTTTTGTCAAAAGGATTTTCAAATATCTTCAAAGAATAATAAATTATGGACTGTGGTATGCTAAGAGCGAAGAATTTAAGTTGAAGGCCTACACTGATGCAAATTGGGCTGGTAGCCTTGATGACGGGAAAAGTACTTATGGTGCAATTTTCTTCTTGGGTAAATGCTTGGTGTCATGGTTCAGTAAGAAACAAGCCTCCATTTCTTTATCGACTGTTGAAGCAGTATATATTGTTGTTTCTACCTGTTGCACGCAGATTCTATGGATGAAGTGGACTTTAAAAGATATTTAGGTAGAGTTGATTGATCCTATTTTAATAATGTGTGACAACACAAGTTCCATGGGCATCTCCAAAAATCCAATCATTCATTTAAAGAGTAAGCATATTCCTTTCAAGTTCCATTTCTTGAGGGAATAAGTTGCAGCCAATATTGTCAGACTTGAATATGTGGGCACCAAAGAGTAACTTGTAGATATATTTAATAAGCCACTTGCAAGAGAACCATTTGAATATCTCAAGTAGAAGATAGTATTTGTGACTCGTCCCAACAAATGACTTCATTTTGGTAGGTGGTGGCAGCTACTCAGTGTGTGGGACTCATGGAAGAGTAGTTTGCAATGTTTTAGGGGGATTATTCTCTGTCATTGATGCCAAAGGGGGAGAATATTTGCATCGGAGAATACCATGCTTGGCCTAAGGGAGAGCTTATGGTGTTTCCATCAATACCAAAGGGGTAGATTGTTGGACGATTGGTGGTGTATAGGTGGCTATCTTAGTGTTGGTTGTGGTGCCCACTCTAGTTTTTGACCCTAATATGACATTATCTTAGATACTTTAGTCTATGACGAACTCAGGTTGAGGATCAGGAAACGTGACTTTATTATTAGTGAATGTGATGGTTATGTATGTTCTCTTTATACTATGATTACGATATAATTAATGGTTATGTGTACTCTTTATTGATATCATGATGGTGATAGGAGTAAAAGATAGACATGTTTTCTATTGATGTTATAATGATGATAGCTTTGATCTATATGTATGGTTCCATTAAGGTTATGATGATGCTAGCCATGATGGAGGTATCCCTTATGTTAGTCACTTACATTAGTTCTGGTTCACAATGAACAATGATGTGAATGACCAGGTGATGGTAATAATGCTATTATGACAATGACTAACACTGAGAAACCTGGTTACTGATTATTATTGAGTATGGCAGGAAACCACCAGAGGCATTCACACATGATGAGTTGACGACATCTAGTTTGATGAAAATTTATATTAATTTATCTTTGAAATTCTAAGGCGGTTTTGAAACCGCTATATATGTTTATCTATATTCTGATGTTATGTTAATGGTTGCAGGCATAGATTAGTTGCTTGACCGAATGACTCACATATGGGTGATGGGGTTGTACAAGTGGATGGAACTACATGGGAGGGGTGGGACAG
>APFE030799000.1:0-23854 GCA_000404065.3 Pinus taeda
GCGCCTCCGCACTTCCGCAGCTGCAGCGCTCGAGAGATCACCCTTCACAGATTCGCCTTCCACTTCACTTTCATATAGATCGAGCTTTTGAAACAATAACCCAATATTTCAGATCTTAAGATATTCAACCCAAAAGCATACACAAGCCAAATGATCTCCTTTGCTTTATATAGGCAAGCTCTTCCTCAAATCATGGACCAATACCACGGGCCAAAACCATAACAAACCAATACCATCAACTCAATACTAGGGATCAACACGTCTGTCGAGATGCCATGGTCCAAAAACCATAGGTTCAAATTCCAAGGACTAACTACCATGGACCAAAGGTAAGTTTTCCCACATGAAATAAACTTTTCTCTGCATAAAATTCCGTGAACTTTTCTCCACATGAAATAAACTTTTATAAACTTTTCTCTGCATAAAATTCCGTGAACTTTTCTCCTGCGTACTTCTTAATTCTCATCATATTGAGAGCCATGCCATGGGTGTTGCCATCAAGTACAACATCTGTAACATATAACCATACCAGAAACATAATGCCAACAAATTCAACCTCACCCATTGATTAAAAAAAAAAGTCACCAAGCTTTCATCCAACAGTGTCAATATATATACCCCTATCAGCGAATGAAAATTACAAATCTATCAAGTAATGTGCTAAATATCTTTTTTAATCTACTTTTAAATATTTTTTTATCGAATGCTCTGTGCTCCGTTACTCCCCAAGCATTTATCATCCACTTAGACAAAACATATACTTGGCATATTCGCTCCAAATTCAATCTCACCCATTAATTAAAAAAAAATCAACAAACATTCTTCCACTAAGTCTATATATACCCCTATCACCTAATGAAAATCACAAATCTATCGAATAATATGCTAAATCATTTTCATAAAGATACCATCCATATTTAAAAACAATCGTGATAAATTAAAAAAATAAATAAAAATAAAATATTTATACCTCTCATACCAAACTCATCACATTTTGTTTCTCTACCATAAAGAAATAACTTTGAAAGTGTTATGACTCTAAATTTCAAAACACAAGCATCCTTCATTACTCTGAATTTCAAAACCCATGCATCCTTCAAATATGACGGTTTCACAGTTTAACGCTTTTCAACAATAATTTCATTAAAATACAGTGATATGGGGTTTAATGGTAAGTTTCGCTGGGTGAAACCCACGAGATGGAGGTTCAAATCTCATTGAGTATATGGCCTGTTGTGTCTTGGCTAGAAGAGTAGGTGACCTGCTAGAAGAGTAGGTGACCCTCGAGTAGATGTCTCAGCTCTTGTTGAGGCATAAGTTAATTGCTATTGTGTGTGGTTTGCAGGCTGTCCTAACCTAGGTTTAATTGCTATTGTGTGTGGGTTAATTGCTATTGTGTGTGGTTTGCAGGCTGTCCTAACCTAGGTTTAATTGCTATTGTGTGTGGTTTAATTGCTATTGTGTGTGGTTTGCAGGCTGTCCTAACCTAGGTTTAATTGCTATTGTGTGTGGTTTAATTGCTATTGTGTGTGGTTTGCAGGCTGTCCTAACCTAGGTTTAATTGCTATTGTGTGTGGTTTAATTGCTATTGTGTGTGGTTTGCAGGCTGTCCTAACCTAGGTTTAATTGCTATTGTGTGTGGTTGTCTCGGCTCTTGTTGAGGCATAAGTTAATTGCTATTGTAGATGTCTCAGCTCTTGTTGAGGCATAAGTTAATTGCTATTGTGTGTGGTTTGCAGGCTGCCCTAACCTAGGTTTAATTGCTATTGTGTGTGGTTGTCTCGGCTCTTGTTGAGGCATAAGTTAATTGCTATTGTGTGTGGTTTGGTGGTTTGCACGTTGTTGCACCTAACCTAGGTTTATAGTGGCAACCAATTGGATTTGATCCTAGGCTGTCCTAACCTAGGTTTAATTGCTATTGTGTGTGGTTTGCACGCTGTCCTAACCTAGGTTTATAGTCTCGACTCTTGTTGAGGCATAAGTTAATTGCTATTGTGTGTGGTTTGCACGCTGTTGCACCTAACCTAGGTTTATAGTGGCAGCCAGTTGGATTTGATCCTAGGCCTGTTCTTTCACTAGTTACCGATTATCCTAGATTAAAAAAAACAATAATTTATCTTAGATTATAAAACAATAATTTCATTAAAGACTTGACAACTAAACTGTAATTTTAACGGTATTTGACGAACAAATCGACCGTCAAATTCCATCCAGGGTGGGACTACCAAACACTAATCGCGGATAAAAAATCTTCCGAACCCCAAACCCTAACCCTCCGCCATTATGCGGGCCCTCAACTCCCTACTACCTCATTAAACCCTACTTGGTCATTCTCTCACCCAATATTGTCGCCTTCCAACCAGCGCCCAGGTTTGAGCTTAAGGGTTTTCAGTCATCGATTCCGCTCGGCCCCTCCAGGTAAATTAATTAGCCTTCACTGTATTCATTTCACAGACCATGATAATGATGTCTAGTCAGTTGAAAATATGGAAACGATTGATCACCTGCCCATTCCCATTATTAGGCCACTGCCCCTCTATCGCGATTCCATTTTGTGCAAAGTCTCCCATAAAATTCGCCAATTTCTGTAGCCAAATCGTAATACCGTCCACGGCTCTACTAGAGCGCGGTGTTGTAAGTGATTTTCTCATCAGCAAATGTGGTCTAACAGAGAAAGAAATCATGAAAGCTTTTAGACATTACAATCACCTACTTCGTACAACATCGACCCAAAATTTGGAAGAAGTTATGGAGTTGTTAAATGGTTGTGGTTTGACCACCCCTGCCCAGGTTCGGATGGTGGTCCTTCGTAACCCGAGGCTTATTTTTCTTAAATCCGAACAACGTTTAAAGTCTAAGCTCAGTTTCCTTAGAACTGTCATAAAAGAAGAAGATATCTCCACACTAGTTATTAGAGATGCAACTGTACTTGATGTCGGAGAGGAAAAGCTTAAATCGAGAGTCTCACTTTTTCTAAGATCGGGCTTTGATGGTAAAACATTCTCACATTTAGTGGCGCGCGGACCCAGACTGCTGAAGATTTCAGAGGAAAAACTTATGGACTTATTTGAACAGGTCGAGAATCTGGGGTTTAAGAAGGGCTCAAAGTCGTTTGGTACTGCCCTGTGTGTGATTTCGGGACTAACGAAAGAGGCAATAGAACGAAAATTGCAGTGTTTGAGATTTCTAGGTTTCTCGGAAAAACAAATTTCTGTATTATGTAGTCGGGATCCACTCATTCTGTCGTATTCATTGGAAAAAGTGAAGTGTAATGTAGATTTTATGGTTAATTCTGTGGGACTTCCATTGGATGATTTGGTGAAGTATCCACAACTATTTGGGTTCAGCTTGGAGAGGAGGATAATTCCTCGATATAAAGTAATGGAGGAATTGAAGTCAATGCAAGTGTTCAAAAGAGAGATTTGTTTACCAAAAATATTTTTTTTGACAGAAAAAAATTTCTTAGATAAATATGTGATTAGTCACTCTGAATCCCCATTTCTGAAGGATATTTACTATGGTAGGAAAGGCGAAGACACACAGTGAGTGTGTTTCAATCAAAGAGATTCACTGAAGTTCTCAGGTTTCGAGGACTTTTTGACGTGAATTTTCCTCTTCACTAATTCTTTTTCTCCTTTAATTCTTGTTTAAAGTTATTTCTTTAGCCAGAGAACATGAAGTCTCTACCTGGTGACACAAACCTCTACCTGGTGACACTTTTGTGGTTTCCTTGAAACAAGAAAAGTCCAAAAAGAGTTCTTGTAATATCATGCATCTGCCAGTTAGCATTTTTGAAAAGGAAGGTATAAACATGGGCGCTATTGTTTCATTCTTTTCAATTTATGGGTACAACTCATTCTGCTTTTTGTCCTCCATTTCCTTTATCTGTATAATTAGACAGTTTATATCAACCTCCATTTCCTTTAACTGTGTAATTAGACATTTTATATCAACAGAACTTTGGATAACATATATTGTTTTGTTATTAACACAATGCCTTCTGTTGTTGTTTCTCATGAACTTTGCATTTATATAGAATTTGGGCGGCCTCAAAAAGCATATTTATTTTGTCAACAAAGACCACACTTTTGCAAACAGAACCAGATTCGGATAGCTTCTATGAATTAAGAATTTTGTGAATAGTTTGTTCTTAAAATTTTGTGCGATTTTGGTCATGGTTCTAAGTGAGTAGTTTAGTTGTAGTTTATTATGCTTGATTGAGTTGTTTAATGTGAAAGTTGGGTCTTCTTACCCATATATGCATTTTGGATGGAAAACAATGTTTTGGACTTTAAGTTATTTCTTTTCATCTTTGTAGACATCTCTTTTTGATAATATGGGCCGATAGTCAAATATATAGTCTTGACATCAATAATTCACATCATATCATATTTATAAGATTGTTCATGTATCCTTGGGTTGATTTGTGTGCCTTACAGGTTTGTAACTTTGTAAGATCTCAAAATGTGTAGGTCCTTTGTGACTTGCAAGGCTACAAGTTTCTTTGGATGTATAGATGTAAGGATGGATGACCCCATGTTACTACTTCTTGTGATGCATCAACATGGTAAGGGATAAATTTAAAAGTTAATTTTGCATCATATTATTTAAAAATCTTTAAAAATTTAAAATATTGTTTTAAATCACAAAACTAGGTGGCAACTTATATCTGTGAACCTCTTAATGGCAAAGGCCATTCCTTGGGTTCTTTATCACTTTATGTTTCTATCACATTCTGGATACTTTTCGCACTTCATTTTCAAATCATCCTGAGTATTTCCTTGCACTCTAACCCTATATTGTTCAACCTTTCAAAGTGTAACACATTCAATATTCTTTTTATTTAAAATAATAGAAAGTGCCAGAGACGTCGTCTAGTTGAGAGCATCTGAATAGATCTTACTCTTCCAAATACCTAGACTTACAAAAACCTTTAGAGAGTTTTACCAAATGTTTTCATCTTAACGATAAAACTTAAATGGTTGAGTTTGCCAAATATTTCAGGTAGCCTTGACAAGTTCTTGTATCCAGACATGTTCCAACTTTTAAATAATAGAAAGTGCCAGAGACTTCCTCTAGTTGAGAGCATCCGAATAGATCTTGCTCTTCCAAATACGTAGACTTACAAAAACCTTTAGAGAGTTTTACCAAATGTTTTCATCCTAACGATAAAACTTAAATGGTTGAGTTTGCCAAATATTTTAGGTAGCCTTGACAAGTTCTTGTATCCAGACATGTTCCAACTTTTAAAGAATAGAAAGTGCCAGAGACATCCTCTAGTTGAGAGCATCCGAATAGATCTTGCTCTTCCAAATACCTAGACTTACAAAAACCTTTAGAGAGTTTTACCAAATGTTTTCATCCTAACGATAAAATTTAAATGGTTGAGTTTGCCAAATATTTCAGGTAGCCTTGACAAGTTCTTGTATCCAGACATGTTCCAACTTTTAAATCTCTCCCGTATCAGGGAATCAAAACAATTAGGTAGTTTTAATAACTTAAACACCTCCGGAAAAGGAAGCTTGTCCCCCCAAAAAAATGGGCAACTTTGACAAGTTTTCTCTCAATGCTTATGGAGAGTGAAAGTTTTTTGAAAGTTGATGTCCCCAAACAAGTTATTTAAAATTTGGAATTGTTATTTGGCATTTCATTTTCCAGGAAATGAGAGTGCTCGTTCTAAGTCCAATTGAATTTGTAGGGATAATAGATGTATATGTTTCTTAGTTTACGCTGGAATTTTGAGCTGCTTAAATGCATTATGGTAATGACTATAAGATTGATTTTCATCTTGAAATTTTTAATATTTAGGATATTTATGAATGTTTTGTTGTTAAAGGACATGGAATTATGGTAGAACACTATAGTTTTAGATAACCATTCACGAAAAAAATGCAGTTTCGCATCATTATTCATGAAAAATTGGCTTCAGGTAATGCAATTTATCCACATTATTGAAATGTATGTTCCTAACATTGTAAAAAATATAGGTTGGCATGACCATTCATGAAAAATTGGCTTTATTAGCAACGCTAACAAGTATGTTCCCAACATTTGTATTTGATAGAAGATATTTCCTTTTTAGCAACAAATTTGTGTTGTATGATTGTTTTTTCCCATGGATTCTCTCTCTCTTTTTGTCTTTGATATTCAAAGATGAAATCAATATATACATTGTCTTTGCCTTTTTGGCCTAAAAAGGGAAACTGAAAGAGTTTTAGCCATGGCCTAGGACTTATTTGTCATCCAAGGATGTATTAAGACTTCTATTGTGCTTCACAACATTACAAACATAAAATGGCATTTTAGGCCATAGTTTCAACCTAGCACATTTAATCTGTCATAACCACTGACATTAAGTACTATTTCCGGAAATTAGTATTTAAGACTAAACATATTCTAAAAAGGGTTTACCTCCTAAATTCTTCTTTGAAAGACGTCTTCTTGCAAAGGTAAATCTTGTTTGAAAAGATGATAAACTCACATTAAATTCTTTATATATACAAGTGAAAATGATTCCACAAATTTTCTCTTTACCTCTAAAACTTTGCTCGTGTTCTAATCAGGTACCAAATTCTTTACTGGAAACTTATTGTCTGTCTAATCCATAAGCAGCTTGGCATCCCCAAAACGCTGTAACTAAATGATGCCTCTATAACAATTTTCATGAGTAACCATGGAGTGAAAAATTCAACCTAGTATTTATTCCTTGCCCTACTACATATTCCCTAGCCATGAAATTTGATTGTTCTAATACTAGAATTCACCTTGCACCATAGATATTTGGAGTTCCTTGATAGACTTTGTTACAACAAAATCTTGTAGCTTAGTGCAAAGCTTCACAAGGTGATCAAGACAATGAGTAACATGGGAAAGTCACAATTGTTGCCTTAGCAATTACTCCCCTTGTTTTAGTGATGGATATAATTCAACAATATGGAAGCTTACCTACTATATCTTAGGGATCCAATGGCTTAGTCAAACCAAATGAGGACCCCCCTAGGGCTTCTACTTCTATCACCACCAATCAAGAGGATCAAACAATTAGGGATTATGGTGGATTTGAAGTTAATTTATGTCTTTGAGTTCAAAGGGTTGTATTTTTAATCTAATGGGTTATGTCAACCAAGATGAGCTCCAGTAAGGTCCCCAAACACACAATAAAAAACATACACAATGTTGTAACAAACTAGCTTGTAAGATAAAAATTTGTAGCAATAAATTAGTTTATAACAACAATAAATAATAGCCCCAAGATCTATGATAATAAAGTGAAAAATGAAGGGCTCAATTGCTTAGCTACATAGAGCTCATTTCCCTTTCTATGTAGAGCTTGTTTGCGTAGCAAAGAAATACTTTTGTAGCAACGATAAATAATAGACCCAAGATCTATGATAATAAAGTGAAAAATGAAGGGCTCATTTGCTTAGTATACAAATCTCATTTTTTTTTTCTAAATATCAATAAGTCTTTTCAAAGAAAATATAAGTAAACAAAGTAGATTTTAAAGTGTGAAGATGCTTAAATCATGCCACAAGGTGAAATCAAATAAAAGCATAATTACTCAAACCATCAAATATAAAAAAAAATCAATAACAAGTATGGAAAACACAATGAATGCTTAGTGAACAACCAAAGCCATGGATTAAATATAATACCATATGTTTTTCAAATAAACATGACAAAGAGGTGAACAAAATATTTCCTTATTCATAAATGTCTTTAACTTTAACCCAAATCTTTGAATCAATAAAAATCACATGAAACCAATCATGTTGGAACAAAGAGTTCAATCAAGCATCAAATTAGAAATATAAGCATTTAGGGAGTTAACACAATCTTTGAGCAAAATTAACCCTAGTTTCCAAACTTGAAAACAACCCCAAATGCAAGAAACAAACAAACCATTAAAATCTGTTAAGCTATCATAGCTAGGCATTAAAGTAGTTCCATGTACTTGAATGAGCTTGGTATTGCTTAGCAAAAGTCTTGTTTAATTAGTTGTTTATCCTTTAATACTAGGACACAATCCATGTGAAAGATAAGTCTTGTCTTTGTCAAATTCCAACTTCATTTCCTATCATGGAAAAGAAAGAGATAATGTGATAGTTATATGTCGAAACATCAATCTTAAAATAACTTGCATCTAGGAAATGTAGCTTCAATATTGCAATGAAAAATATCTAGGCTACAAGCTTTACCCTCACTTGGATCAATTGGGTGAGACATAAAATTGAGCTTTGCAAAAGTATGCCATTTATATTAGAAAACTAGTTTCACAATAACACTAAGGCAGGGAAGAGAATTGATGGACATTCAACATTGCTAAACTTGCAAGAGCATGTAACATCTTTACATTGCACAAGCCTACACTAACATCTGATTCACAAACATGGAGAAGACAAAATGAAATATTTACTAGATTAAAGAAAAAAATCTAGGGTAGTATCCATGAGATTAAGAATTACACCCAACAATACCATTTCCACAACCACGAAGTGCACAATACATTGAAAAGACCATAATGGATGGTTCAAAAAATTAAAATTTTCAATGGTATGACAATGTTACTGTCATGATTCATATCTTAAACAATAAAACAATAATATGACAAAAATGATCATAAAGGTTTTGCATGACACCATCCTAGAAAAAATAGTGTAGTAAAAGAAAATTATGTTATGCTCCCCCAAGCCCTCTATGCTTGTAGATGCATCTAACTCTTGTCCAAAAAAATGTTTCATATGAAACTATAACACTTGTTCACATGTGACTACCACCTCCTATAAAGCAAATTGGAGACATGCTTCCAACTAGGCCCTAGGGCACAACTCAAAATTCAACTCGTTACTTCATCCAATGTCTCTTTAACCTATTGTGGATCTCTCCTTTCTTGAGACCATAATATTATTGGTATCCTAGAGTTGTTTTATTTTCAAATCTAGGGTAGTATCCATGAGATTAAGAATTACACCCAACAATACCATTTCCACAACCACGAAGTGCACAATACATTGAAAAGACCATAATGGATGGTTCAAAAAATTAAAATTTTCAATGGTATGACAATGTTACTGTCATGATTCATATCTTAAACAATAAAACAATAATATGACAAAAATGATCATAAAGGTTTTGCATGACACCATCCTAGAAAAATAGTGTAGTAAAAGAAAATTATGTTATGCTCCCCCAAGCCCTCTATGCTTGTAGATGCATCTAACTCTTGTCCAAAAAAATGTTTCATATGAAACTATAACACTTGTTGTTCACATGTGACTACCACCTCCTATAAAGCAAATTGGAGACATGCTTCCAACTAGGCCCTAGGGCACAACTCAAAATTCAACTCGTTACTTCATCCAATGTCTCTTTAACCTATTGTGGATCTCTCCTTTCTTGAGACCATAATATTATTGGTATCCTAGAGTTGTTTTATTTTCAAATTGGGATTTGGAAGCCAATGGTATCATACTACTATACAATCTTTTGAGTAGATGCTCAATCCCTAGGTTGTTATGACAACATCCTCCCTCACCTCCAACACTAACACCTCTAGTGGTCTCAGTGTCATGCCTCGTGGCCCCTTAATAGCTTGCACTTGTTGTCTATGTGATATAGTACAAGTTATTACTACAATTCATATCCCTATGGTTAGATTCAGGTAAGAAGAGAGAACACTTGTGATCATACTAGAGGAATTCAAGAAGATTATCTATTGCAAAATTTGCCCTGTAGACCATCCAAGTGAGTCTTGGCCTCAAAATACCCATGGCAATGTGTGAGACATAAGTTGGGAAAAAATACAACTTGCTATGTAAAGTACTTTGTTTGTATAGAATGAAGTTAATGATCCTAAAGATAATATGGCATTGTGCCCAACTATATTGGGAATTTCCATGCCAATTTACAAAAAGAGTCAAAATTGTCATATCAAAACATTGTAAGGAAGTAGTAAGGCAATGGCTATGCACGCTAAGACTTAATTGGACAATTAAACTAGTCCATTTGGTTTAGTGGTTAATGCATGTTAATTTCCAATACATGGTTGCATTTGAACTTGAACCTTGGGAAGTAAACTATTTTCACAAATTGTAATTTGTACCCCCACAACAAATGTGACCCAAAGCCCCCAAATGTATCTCGAGATTCAAAAAATAAAGTGAAAATTCCTTTGCAATTATAGCACCTATAACTAAGTTCATTGGGAACTTGGAGACAAAATATTGATCACCCTAACTAATGTTTTGTAATTCCCCCTCCCCCGCGCTCCCCTCCTCCCTTCCCGCGCCCCCACACTCTTAAAAGGTGTTGAAAAGAATATAGAATCATTTAGAAATGTGGGTAGCTTTTACCAAAACCAAACTTACCAAGGTCACATCTTGTAACCATGATTGATATCCCCCAATCAAATGATAAATTCTATGATTGAACAAGTTAGTTATCACAAAAGTAATCTTGATTCCAATAGCAATTGCAATAAAGGATACACTACATAAAATGTCACTCCTAAGGCTAGCCACAATTAGTGAGTAACAATATCTCATCAACAACCGAAATAACTTCATATTCTTTATTAAACATTCTTTAATAATGTCAATAGAGAAGATTCATTTTGAATTGCATATAGTAAAGATCAATAAGCATGAGCACTGAAGGGACAAAATTCTAATCAACCCATCTCATTTGCAAATCATGAATGCAAAGGATTTCTCATTTTGCTGTGTTGGAAATACTAAGAGAGAAGATGAATCAATATTTCTTTCAATTGTTATTTTATGCTAGTTAATATTTTTATCACAAAATAAACTAAAACACAAGAGAAATAATTGTATTGATCAAAATGGTGATAACTCCAATACTCTTTGTAGAACAAATCAAGGTCCAACTTGTACAATAGCATCTTTGAATTTTTCAAGGTATCATGGTCCAACCTGTACAACAATATCTTTGAATTTTTCAATGTTGGGTTGTGTTATATTCTTTCCACGACTAACCTACGTAGCGAACCGGGGGGTTAGAGGGGGGGTGGAGCCCCCTCTTCGTTGCACCGATTGTGCAGCTGGGGTGTCATAGGGGGGGCGGCATCCCCCCCTGTCCGAGGGGTTTGAGGGGGGCAAGTAGCCCCCCTCTACGGGGTTCGGGGAAACACCCCAAGAAATTTTTTTTTTGGACCCTATATTAGGTTGGGTGAACCTACCTATGGTTTTCGGTCCATGGTTTTGGACGCGATGGTTTTCGGTCCATGGTATTGGATGCTTCGGCATGTATAAATATGTATTGTAACATTGAAATGAATATAATAAAAAATCAAGCTGGTAGTCTCAGTTTTGAGATCCAGTGGGAAATCTTTGTGTATATGTGTTTTATGTGTTACGCTCTCGCATTTTTATTTTTCCTGTGATTTAGAATTCGTATGCAGGTAATTTCTGTACGGGGTTAAAACCTACATTCAAGGCACCAAACTTGATCAGATCTAAGCTCCTACTTAGTCAAAATGAGGACTCCAATCCTTTCATCTTCGACCCCCAACTTGACAAGTCTGCTCAAAAAGACATTCAATAAGTCAAAGTATGCTCCACAAGCTCACGTGACTTCATGTAGGATGACTTGTAGAGGAGGTCAAACATTGATTTTTCCACTTAAAAAAAAATCATTTCTCCTCATCATAGAGGAGTGGAGAGGCATGTTATAGCTCATTGGAAAGGGCTTGGAGTCATCTACAAGCCTAAATAATTATATCATTGAGTTGGTGTCTCCTTTGACATCAACAACAATCTCAAAATGTTACACTGAAACTTCCTTTCCCAACAAACCTCTCCAATGATGAAAAGTGTCAAAAGTTTGGTTTTGTAGGCCTATACAAGTAAATGCATGCCACACTCCTATCTCACTATGAGAAGACATTTTGAATTGAATTTTCAAAGAGTCTTAGATGAATCCATTATGATACTTGGAATGCCTTGTACAAGTTATGATAAAAGTTATAAAATTCCCTTCCCAAGAAAGCTCTTTTGTGATGGAAAGTGTCAAAAGTTTTCTTTTGTAGGAATATGCAAGTGAATGCATGCCATGTCTTACTATGGAAATAAAAAAAACAACGGTAACAAAGAAAAGATATGTGCAGACCCAAAATTACAAAATGATTAGCATTTGGAAACTAGAAAAATTGCAAATTATCCTTTCTTTTATTGTAGCTAGAGGTGCTCTACAAGCTAGTATAGGGCAGAGATGTGTGGGCGTTAGATGTGTGCTGTTAGATGTATGTGTATAGGGTAGATGCGTAGGCTTGAGATGTGAGATGTGAGATGTTAGATGTAATATATTAGATGTGTATAGGTAGATGTGTATGCATGAGATGTGAGATATTTTTTAAATTCATTTTTTTTTTCTTTTTTATTAACAATTTTTTTTAGATAAAAGAAGATTTAATATACTTAGCACATTATATTATGAAAAATAATTCTATAATCATCTTTAAATTTAATTAATAAGTGGATAAATAATTAAAAAGTTTACAATTTAACAAAATTTGTAACCATGAATATTAATAACTTCTAAATAAGTTTTTTAACAATACCATGGGCCAACACCCACAAGAGAAAGATAAAGAGAGGGAAAGAGAGAGGAAGAGGACGGAAGAAAATGATAATATCATGGGCCATCTAGGCTTTTGATTATTATGTTATGGATCTAGACTTTTAATTATTCTTTACACTAGTACAGCCACATTAAAAATATTTATGTGGTTGATATAGCCAAAGACTTTATAAATATAACAAAAAAACTATTGCAACACGAAGAATGCCTTACCAATGTAGAGCCCAGAGGGATTAAATTTCTTCACATGCAAATTTCTTTAGAGTGCAAAATACAATGTGCAATTTTTTATTGCTTAAATTGTATTTTTGAATGCTATATATAGTAGATATAGAACCAAATATACTTTTTAACCATAAAAACTTATTATTTTATGATATGTGAATAATTTTTTTAAATGATTATATATAATATCTATATATATTATATAATTATATATATATATATATATATAGACAATTTATTAATATATTTTGAAGTATATGTCAATATTTAAAATTATTTTTTTGATAATCTACATTGAATATCTTTTTTATAAACATTAAAATATTGTATTTTAAGATTTGTTTTTCTATATATAGATATATATGAAGGTACCAACATAAGTTAGTTAACATAGATCTTCAAATAGTTTATTTAAAATCTCTTGTGGAATATTTTTAATTATTTTTATTTTCATTTTAAAGGGGCACATGTCCATTTGACAAATAGTTTGTTTAAATCTCTTGTGGAATATTTTTGAAATGTAAGCATAATTTATTTTTATTTTCATTTTAAAGGGGCACATGTCCATTTGACGTACTGACTAACAAACTTACACGGCACCCCATAATGGGTTGTAGAAAATTTGCTTATATATTAATTTCCACATTTAATTAGAATATGAACTTATTGGAATTGGAATAATCTCAAATCTCTAGGAAATTGGTGGACGTGGAGCTATGTGGCACGAATCTAATTTCATTTGAGAAAAAAAAGTACAAATCTTATTGTAAAATGGACCATTTTGCTAAATAAAGTTTTCTTATATATTAATTTCCTCACCTGATTAGAATATGAACTTATAAAAATTGGAATAATCTCAAATCCCTAGGAAATTGGTGGGTAGACACAAATCTAATCTTTTAAATTTATTAAAAGTCAATGCAAACTAACAACTCTTAACACACTACAACCGTTGATAAGCATTAAGACTAAGCATATGTTGACCATATTCATTAAAAAACTCAACAAATCTTCGTACACCTTAAGTTGAAATAAGAAGTCTTCGGTAAATACCATGGACGAATACCATGGTTTATCAATACCACATGCCCAAAAACCATAACTTATTTCAAAATCAAAATATTTTACAAATATTTTATTTTAATTTAATTTTATAACATTTTTTAATTAAATCTAAAAGCAAAAATGTTATAATTACTTTTGAGGTATATCTAAACCCTCCATCCTCAAGATTGCTAAAAATCTTCCCATAAAGATTAAATCAATGTTTTTAAAAATTAAAAATTTGAATACTTTTATTTATACATATGTGAAATTTATATAATATAAATAATATTATAAAGAACCAAGATAGGTGCATCTTAACCAGGCATCCAAATGAAGAGAGAAAGCAAAGTGACTAACAATGATAGAGGAAAGATAGTGCATGATTCTTTTACGTGTTTTATTATTGTATTTTGTTTGACATGATTGATCTAAAATATAGGTTTAATATTTTATAACCAATTATGGGTTTTTTTTATACTTTCTTAAATACAATACATATGGGATCATATTTAAGAGAGAGAGTGAGATAGAGGGGGAATAGAGTGGGGGAGAGAGACAAAGAGGTGGGAGAGACAAGGAGAGAGAGGAAGGGGGAGAGAGGGATTTGGAGGGGGAAAGAGAGGGAGGCAAGAACAAATACATTAAGAGATGGAGGTGAAGAGAGAGAGAGGGAGTAATGAGGGAGGGATGAAGATGGAATGAGAGAGAGAGGATACAAGGGAGGAGAGAGAAAAGGAGAGGATAGATATAGGGAAAGAAGGGGAAGAGAGAGACATGGAGACATATATATGGAGGGGGGGTGGGAGAGGGGGAGAGTGAGAAGGAGAGAGGGAGGGAGATAGTGATAGAGTTGGAGGGTGGAGAGAGAGAGTGCGATTGGGGGAAGAGACAAAGGGAGGTGGGAGAGAAAGGGAGAGAGAGGAAGGAAGAAAGAGAGGAGAGAGAGGAGGGAGAGAGATGGAGTTGGAAGGGGAAGAAATACATAGGGAGAGAAAGGTGGAGAGGGAGAGGGAGTGAAAAGGGAGAGATGGAGAGATGGTGAAGAAGATAGGGAGACAAGGGGGGGGAAGAGAGAGAGAGAGAGAGAGAGAGAGAGAGAGAGAGAGAGAGAGAGAGAGGAGAGGGAGAGGGAGGGAGAGAGAGTGTGTATTTTTTTTGGGTGAGAAGGAGAGACAAGGGGAGATAGAGATATAGATGGAGGGGGGGGGAGTGGGAAGAAGAGAGAGGAAAAGGGAGAGAGGGAGAGAGAGAGAAAAGGGGTAGAAAGAAAGAGATGGAGAGGAAGAGGGAGGGAGAGAGAGATAGAGATAGATAGACATGGAGAGAGAGTGTGTATGTTTGGGGGCTAAGATAGAGAGATAATAGGAGATAGAGATATAGATGGAGGGGGTAAAGAAAGAGAGAGATAGAGAGAGAGATAAATAAAGAGAGAGAGAGAGAGAGAGAGAGAAGGGGAAGAGGTGGAGAGTGAGAGGGAGAGATAGATATATGAAAGGGGGAGAGAGGGAAGAAGAAAAATATTAAAAAAGGGAGGGGGAGGCAGAGAGATAGGGAGGGGGAGAGAGAGAAGGAGAGAGTGAGGGATGTTGTCACTCACTACTTTTTTAGTCACCAATTGCCTCAAATGCCCAATAACAGTGAAGTTTGATGCTAATTTTTTGGGCCACAGAAGCTATCAAAGCTAGATTAGAGCCACTCCATCGCATAATGCTCGGAAAAATCTTTCCAGTGGTATATGGAAGTCCAAAAATGAACTCCTGGGGCAGAAATTAAAGCATGTTGAAGAATCCCTTTGGAAAGCTTGGCAAAAGAGAAAAAATGGCTAAGTGTTGAAGAAAAATCGTAATCGGGGTTCGGGACAGTTTATCGCAATTGCATATTGGCCATCGACGGGGTCAAGGTCTCACTCTTAAGGCTTATCGGTGGATACGAAGGCCGATTGAAATTTATCGATGCAATCGTCGGGGAGGGCTGATAAAGGCCTAATATAGGAAATGCCTACAAAACAGGGCTAGGTAGGCCCTTTTCTCTCTCCTCCGCAGGGTACATGTGTCAACCCATAAGCAATATCACACATCAACCATCAGCGAAGGGAAAGGGCTCCCACTTAAGAGATATTGGCGGTTCCATTAACCGATTGCGATTTGCGATTTCTCATTGTTTGGTCGGGGGAGGACTGATGAATGCTAACACAGGAAAGGCATGACAAAATAGGGCCGGGCGGGCCCTTTTATCTCTCCTCCAGGAGACCATGTGGCGGCCTCTAATTGGTCCACTGAGCTGACATGGCCGCTGACGTCAGTGATGATGTGGCATGTACAGAAGATGACATGGTAGGCAGACACGTGGCACTCATTTTCGACATTTTCAAGGGTCCTATGGGGTCGTTTCCGGGTGCCACGTGGCACCTCCCACTGGGTGACATGTGGAAGTGATGACATTAGCAATGATGTCAACAGGTTATCAGAAATTGGTGATCGCAAGTGTTAAGGGGTAACGAGCTAAGGCCATAGAGAGGCGTCGATTGTGATATGCGGGATTTCTCCTGGATGCAATAAGAGTTTATAGTTCAATTTATAAGGGCCCCAACTCTAGACTATCGACCTTCGCCCATGAACAAGGCCGCAGTGCACTCCTGAATGCGATTTGTGGGGCTTTTCCCTAGACACAATAAAAGATTAAAAGCCGGGTTTCTAAGACCCCGCGTCCGGACTATGAGCACTCTCCGATGGAATAGGGCCAAGAAGGTTAAAATATCAATATATAGGAAAAAGGCAATACAAATGAAAAGGTCGCCGAGACACATGACCAATGACCTTAGCGTTTAAGGGCTCAACACCCGGTCTCAAACCCCGGACATATGAGGAAAGCCACAAAAAGGGGTATAGTAAAAGGGGCCAAGGGGAAAATCAAAATCGGCCCATTTCACTTGTTTTAGAGGAAAAATCTTGTGACTATGTGATTCCACTATTAAAAAAAATAACACTGCCCAACCACCATGTCGAGGCATTGGAGACATCGTACATAGGTTTAAAGGCGAGATGGGTCTTCAACTGGGTAGTTTAATGAAGGTATGGGGCACACTCAGGGAAGGAATTGACCTGCAACATGTCTCCACAAGTCGGTGCCATAAGCATTCAAAGTGGAAGAGACAGTCAGCCGACCAAGCAACATGGACACACTACGTGACACAGGCAGGGCCTGTTATGAGGCTCTCACAGGGACACCAAAAGTCTCTTTCTCCATTCTTCCTCCCATCCTTCTTGGCTTTCTGTACTTCTCTGTTTTCAAGAATGGATTCGATCCCTATTGTAACAGGCATGTAGCAGAGCCTTACAGGGGGGACAACTAGTCTAGTATGGCAGTTGGAGCCCTGGCTCTTAGATATTTTTGTAAACTGTAACTCCATCAACCCCCTCTTCTTTAAATAGGGGGATGAAACATAATGCAAGGATTTCGAAATTTCTCACCCGCGAGGGCTGGACTATGTGATACCATTTTTGGCTCATAAATCTGTAAGTGCATGACTTGTATTTCAAACCGTGTTACTTCATACAGGCAAATATTTCAGACATAGCAAAGAAATAGAGGTGATCCCCCCTTCTAAGTATTATAGTATGTTAGCCTCCTATTATTTCCATTCTGTTTACATTGTTCTCCGAATTCATGCGATTACTGTCGTTAGAAATACCTCAAGACCTCCTCACAAACTCGTTGGTATCAATATGTTATGCATGTGCCTGTAGTTCCTCACAGATCCATTTGTATTGACATTGTTAATGCTAGTGCCTGTCTGGATTATTGAAATGATATCTTTAACAATTGCTCTTCATGAATCACAACACCCAACCTCTCTTCTTTCCATTATATCTGCTTTTGACTCAGATAAGTATTGGAATTCTTAGAATGTGTTATGCTAGGGTTCTTGGTGTTGTAAGCTCCCTACAATGAGTTACTCTTCCTCCTCATCCTCGATCATTTACCCAACAAAGTGTTGACGGCGCTGGACTCGCAAACATCAGGGGATCTCTCCGGTATGAAGTTCCAACTAGACCTCACACCATTTGGTGTAGGAGTCCCATCTGGTACGATGACCTGATTTCCATTATCTTAAAGGTTTGCCTCAACTCTTACTTTTCAGCACAAGAGAGTGGTCTGCTTTGTCTTTCGAGAAGTGAGGTTCACATGCCTGGTGAGTGTAAGTGTCACTTATGTCAATGATTCTTTCAACATAGAGGGAGAGGGTGGGAGTGAGTCCCAAGTCGGTTAGGAGAAGTACCAACTCTGTTAGGAACACACAACACAATAGGACATGTGCAGCTTTTGGTAGAACAATCCACACGGATGCGACAATCACAACACACAAGGGAAGATAACACATATAACACTTAGTGGATTAGTCCACACAAGTATAATAGTTGTTATAGCAAGTTCCATGTGAAAGTTGTATCTGATGTCCGGGAGAGTAGTCTACACGGGCGAGACAACGTTAATAACATATATAACACATTTTCATTAACATATGTGTATTACAACAAGTGAATTAGTTCAAGTGTTAAACACAGGTTCAAGCAACATGCATTACAAGTGTTAAAGATTAGTCTTACAACAGATACAATACATGTGTGAAAACATGTTGGCATGTTAGCAGGCTTCTGAATTAAGAGAAATTTCCAAGACACATCGTTACACCATACATCGCTAACCGTGTGTGAGGGGCATTGGAGCCACTGCTTACTCCTCAAAGAAAATATAACAGACTCTCTTGGCTATGTAGGAGGAGCTGAGGTGAAAATTCCTTGACATTTACAAATGAGGGGGTATTTATAGCCAAGCGTGAAACTGACACTTGTGGTTGTTCACCTACCCTCATGACTGTTTGACTTCCATGACTTTTCGACTTTACATGACTCTTTGTACAACAAGTGGGTCTCTTGGACTTCCACATTACATTACATTGGTTTGACAACATGGCCCACAATGTAGATGTGGACAACATGAATCATGACATGACTCGACATGATAGTTCTGGTACATTCGTGTTGTTGGGTGATGGATGTCTTCATGGTGTATCACAGCTTCGCCTCCGCATGGCAAAGTGCACAGAGTCTCCAATGGTTGTTGGTTCGCTTGATGTTGCTTTGGCACATTTCTCCTTGCTTGTATGTTGGAAGGCTTGACAGGCTCATCTGTTCGCGAAAGGTGCATGTTCGTTTGTTCGTCCATCCATGAGCACATCTTGCATGTTTTATCGTTTGTCCATCCGCAAACAAATCTTTGCATGATCATCTGTTCGCAAGTGTAGTGTTGGGTCCCTATAATACTAGTGATTACCCCATTACTATGGTAGTTATACCCCTTATTTATATTGTTGTGCCCCTATTACCCACATATTGTTATTTCTGTGCCCCATAGAATCCCTCTATTGTTATTTTTGTGGCTTTATATTATTATTGTTAGGTCGGCTGGATTATATTGCGACTCCTTAGACTCCTATATATAGAAAGGAGGTTTTGTCATTTGAATCATCCAAGAATTGTTCATTTATGTAATGTAAAGGAGGTTGCCCCCTCGAAGAGGCTGAATTCTAAGGCGTTGATCTATCTTTTCTATCTTTTCTTGAGCTGGTTTCATAACAGTTTCAAGCACACCAACACATTATATCCAACCATTCTACGTACACCCAGCCAAGAGTCAAAATTCAGCACCCTGGTAATCACTGATGCACACAATCAAAAAATTGAGCATCAGACCATCAAATGGGAAGATCTCAGCTTTCCTGAAAGCTAGGTAGTAGATCTAACTCATTCACCCAAAGTTAAAAGTATCATGACTGCTCATATACAAGAAGGACCGGCTAAAGCTACTTTGTCCTTCCCTAGAAGATCTACTTTGGATTGCAAAAGAATACAAGAAGCCTTTCAAGCCACAAAATACCATATAAACTCAGATCATATTTCATGTTAGCCATCCACTTTGACATTTGTAAATACTCCATATTTGAGCTAATCACATGTTAATTTATTTGAACTTGTTCAGTTATTACATTTTTCCACTCTCGAAGTAAAATGTCGTGTCTGCCAAATAGTAGTTTTCTTGCAATCTCTCGCAGAGCTTGTTCTGCACAAAAACCATAATCCTAGGACTAGTGAAGCTCCTCCTACCACTTCTGCAAATGCCTACCCAAATCGTAAATGTGCAGATATACAATTTCCTCATGATATTATTATGATTATACGTGAGTTACCATCTCTTGAAAATGAAGATCCACATCTTACTGAAATGTTTAGTAAGATGCGTCCTCCTAGAACTCAGCAGTATGGTTTAGGATATCTTGAACAACTTGACAGTATAATTCCTTTGTCAAGATTCCAAAACTTTGTTCGTTGAGACTACAAAAAGCCATCAAAACCATAGGTATAAATTTTTCTCTTTTACGGATGGATGCCCAAAGAACATAACTCATGCCAAATGGATGAAAAATATGCTAAATTGGGATCTGCATACTCACCCTGAGGCCTAATAATTTGGTCTTAGTAAAACTATCTCAAGTGAATAATACACTTTCCCTAAAATGGAAAATATTTATGAACACAAATTCATGGATCTCCTTTTATACCTAGAGAAACTTAGGAGATCAAATAGAAGCACAAATGGCAGATGCAAAATCATCATCTAGACAAAAACATTCTTAGACAGCCTGTGATAGAAGAAAAATAGAAACTAACAGTACTTTCCCTCCATTCAAGGGAATTGTGCTAGGAGAAGAAATGAACACTACCAAAGCCATTCTTTTAGTGTCAAAATATAATTCAGCCCTAGGGATAGATGGGAGGATACAGAAGGCTAGTGAACAAATCAAGTGGACAAACTCTGCAATTAAAGGGCTCGAAATGAATATGGAAAAAACCACTGAGCAAAAGGACTGATTTGATACTATACAAGTTGATGTAAATAATGTAAATATGAACTTGAATGATATGACTTTTGAGTTTCAGTTTTGAAAGGATTTGTCAAAGAATCTTCAGCACAGATAAAAGAGATGGATAAAGGAATGGATTTGGGACTCAAATCCACTCCAGATCTCATAGGAGAAATTTCTGAGCATTTTGAAATGCTGACTATAATTCCAAAAGATAAAAACATCCCCACTTCCATGTTGTTTAGCCATGATGTGCCCATCCAGCAAGCAAATAAATCTATAGAGATATTCCCTTTTCTCTTCCCCAAAGAAACGCCTGAAGAACAAGTTGAGTCTCCTAAAAATTCTATTTCTTCATTCCTAGAAGACATATCCAAAGAAGAAAAACTTGACTTCTCGACTCACCATCTTTTTCCCATCTATGAACCATTGTCCAGTGAATAAACCAGATATCTAGCCCCTGATCTTAGTGGAAAAGGCAAACTTCCTGAGACACATACTTTTCGGCCTAGCTCCTACAAAGAATGGAATATAGATGGGCTAAGTGTTGGAAAAATCAGGAAAATGATTGATCATGTGTATACTGAATACGAACTGATGTGTATGAGCAGAAAGTCTAAAGTTGAATCTTGTAAAACCCTCATACAATGCTTCACAGACACCTTACAGAGATGGTGGGAAGCAGAGTCTTCTCCTACTCTAATTGATAAAATGGAAGCAAAAGTAGTCAAAGATGAAGAAGGAGATATATTCCTTAAAGAGGATGGAGATCCTGAAAATAACATGATAGGATCTTTAACCTCATCCATCCTTGAACACTAGTGTGGGGCAACTATTGAAATTGAAAATAAACATGAAATGATTCTAATGAATCTAAAATGCAGAAAAATGTCACAGTATGAAGAATTTCATGGGGATTGGACTCAAAGAATTTATGAGGTTAAAGACAACCAAAATGCCTTATGGAAATAAGTCTACTTAGAAGCACTTCCATCTAAATTTGTAGAATATATCCAAAGGCAAGAAGTTTTCCAAACATATTTTGAGACATATACATCGGAAGAAATATATTGTAACATCACAAAAGCATTGGTAGGCTTATGTACTATCATGAAGGTAAATAAGTCTCTACAAAAATTATCTAGACTACGTGACAATAAGTCTATCTACAGAAAATATGGATTACTGATTGATGATCCTATTGTACTAAAAAGAAGGATCAGATTTTTTTTTAAGAAAAGACAAAAACAACCAACCAAAAATATCCCTGAGAAAACAAGAAAACATCCCAGGAAAGTGTATTACAAGACCATGCCCAACACACATTATTTTGTGCCAAAGGATATTCACCTCAAATCGTAGAGACAAAAAATGATCACTTGTTGGCTATGTGGAGAAAGAGGGCATACAACAAATAAGTGTTCTAAGGGAAAAGAATCTAGAGAAAATAGAGGCAGGAAGTCATAAGAAAAATTCCTTAGAAAAACTCAGAGATAGGTAAGAAGACCACTAGTTCAATTCAAAGGGGAAGCAAATTTGATGAAACACGACTGTTATAGTTCACTAGAATCAACTAAATCTAGTAACTCAAACCCATATTATAGTGATGAACATATAAACATGCATATAAAACAGTGTGATTGCAACCTCTCTAAAACTAAATCCAACTTTGATTCAGAAGAACAAGAAGAAACACATAAAGAAAAGGTGTGTATGGCACATACCACAAATGATGATGAATCTAAAGTACTGTCAAGCATAAATATTCTTGCAGAAGGAGAGCTAAAAGAAAAAACTCCTAGAAACATTCCTAAAAACCATGCACAAAGGCACTACTAGTTCTTCAAAAGGTACCATCTCTAAAGCTTTGTTTGTGGATACCTCTTATGAAAAGAATAGAAAGTTTTTTTAAAGAAACCAACAACATACAAAGCCTAGATCCTTCACCTTGGGGGAGGTCAAAACAAAAATAGAAAAAATAGAAAAAGAAAAAGAAATAGACAAGGATATTATCGGATAAATCCCAATGTAGAGATTTACAAAGGGAAACGACATGGGAATTTGGGATTTGGGAATATGAAAATAATGACCATACAGTATCAACAAAATCATGTGCTGTTAAAAATAGATATCCAAGGAGAAAACTTCACAATGAGAACATTAATAGACTCAGGAGCAGATATTAATGTTTTGAATCAAAAGCTAATCCTTGCAAAATTTTGGACAACTACACACAGGCAAGTTACTGGAGTAGGAACACAAGAATTCAAATATGAAGTTCCTAAAGCCACAATTTGTTTCTAAAATTACTATATGAATGTAAAATTTACAATCAGAAATATTACCATAAATTGTATCCTAGGAAATGTTTTCCTAGCTGTTGTTGAGCCACATGGGTCAACCAAATTACCAGATGGTAAGCCTGGTTATTTCATATCTGTCCCCAACCATAAAGGATTTTTGCAGACTATTACTATGCCATTTATCTCAATGCCTAGGATCTCTACAATGGTCCAAACCATGCAAGAAGTAAGTATGACAACACGAAAGATAGAAGAAATGAAATATTTCAAAAATTCCTTAAGGATAAAAGAACAACTCCAATCCCTCAAATTGAAACATAAGATTTCAGATCTGAAAGAATATCTTGAAAGACAATGTTGTTCAGAAAACCTAAATGCTTTCTGTCACAAGAAGAAACACACATTAAAATTTCCCTTCAAAGAAGACTATGCAAGAAGGCCCTGGAAAATTTGGGCAATTCCTATGACAAAGAATATCAAGTATTATGTCGAAAAGAGATTGCAGATCTCTTAAAAAGAGGGTTAATCATAGTTTTATAGCTCCAAATCTCACTATTATGGTTTTTGATGCTGCACTCATGGCCTAGGGCAACCCCTCCTTCCAGACTTGGTCCCAAATTTAAAAAACAGTGTTTTATTCCCTGTACGTGGAATTGCCCTGAGTTAAATGCATGTATACACAGGTTTGCATATACCCAACCCGCGTATATGTATTAAAACACTTAAAAAAATATAAAACTCCTTATTTTCGGGTGGAGAT
>APFE030799007.1:10140-74694 GCA_000404065.3 Pinus taeda
ATAACACATAAAACACATATGCACAGAGATTTCCCACTGGATCCCAAAACCGGGACTACCAGCTTGATTTTTCATTATTTTCCTTTCAATGTTACAATACATATTTATACATGCCGAAGCATCCAATACCATGGAATGAAAACCACCGCGTCCAAAAAACATGTGCGAAAATCATGCACAAAAGCATAGGTGGGTTCGCCCAACCTAACATAGGGTCCAAAAACAAAATTTTTCGGGGTGCTGCCCTGGACCCCATAAAGTGGGGTTACGGGTACCCCTCAAACCCCCTGTTAACTATGTGGAAAGAATATAACACAACCCAACAGTTTCTAAGATTGTATTGTTTTTGCATTTCAAAAATAGCATGCTGATACCCTTTAAGATAATCTGAAGGTTCTTCTCCTTGATTGACCAAATCTGACTCATCATGCTCTTCTTTATTCAAGAAAATTCTTGACATTTCTTCATCAAGATAATGGATAGATTCTTCAGGAATTTCAGGATCATCTTCTTCATCAACCAAATTTTGTTGAAAAGGAAGTCTCACTAGAGGGTCAGGTTGCCGATTTCTATTTTCCCTTGGTCTTTGTTGGTTTTGAGGTCTCCTGGGTTGAGGGTTTCTAAATTGAGGTTCATGTTGTACACGAGGAACATAAGTGTTTCCAAGAGCTAACCTATCCATCAACTTCTGCATGGTTTTCATCATTGAGTCTAATTTATATTTAGGAGTTGAAGAAGAATGTTTCTCTTCTTTTTTCAATTTAGTTTTTCCCATTTTTTACTTTTTAGTAGCTATCATGTTTACCTCTACCTTTACTGCATTACTCTGCATTTCAGCAAGTGTAGGTGATTCTCTTTCTCTCAACAAAAGAGAAAAGTCAGAATCAAATGCTTCAACATATCTCATTTGTGCAAGGGCCCCTGGAGCTTTCAACTGAGTTGGAATTGAATTAAACATTTTATTGAATATTTTTAAAAAACTTTGAACAGTTTCATTAGGTGCCCTTCTAAGGTTGTTATATTTAGTAAGTGCTTGAACTGGATTAGTTCTGTTTCCCATTTTCATAGAGATCTGTCTTCAAATTCAACCAAGTTTCGAATGCTTCCTGGTGTAAGAGCTTTAAACCATTTTCTAACTTCACCAATAAAGGTCTATGCAAATAGTCTTAGCTTCACATCCTCATCATCAACTTCTTCTTTGTCAAAAAAATCATTAAATCTATCTACATGTTCTTCTGTTGTAATTTCTTCATCACCACTGCAAGTAGGGACCCTAACAACATATTTACTAGGAAGGTCATGCTAAACAACAGGGAGCACGAGTGGGGCATACCTAGCAAGTGCAACCATGATTAAATGAGGAACAATAGTTGTAGGAATAACAGGAACAAAAGATGAAGAACTGATATGAGGAGGACTACTTGGTTTCTGTAAACCGCTAGGAATGGTAGAAGATGAAGAAATGATATGAGGAAGACTACTTGGCTTCTGTAAACCACAAACAAATGAACTCCAATTTGGAAGAGGTAAACCAGCTTTAGATTTTAGCAGGACTTTGAAAGGGTCAATTTCTTAAAATTTATATAAAGCCTCTTTTTCTAACAATAGATCAGAGGTAACAACTTCCCAAAACTCTTCTTTGTCTTCTTGTGCTACTAGGTCTGAGGTGTCAATTCCTCTCTTTTACAGGTCTAAGATAACACGAATGAGTTCCTCTTCATTTTATGATCTAAACAATACTTCATGAATTTTATCATCAACTTTTTAGTCTTCAGGACTTCTTGAGAATTCAGAGAGCAAAGATTTTGAATAAGATGGAGTACCTGATATTTCTGAAAATATTTGACTGACTCTTGAAGCAATGTTTGGATTGTCTCCAATGGTAGGTGGATTAGGATCAGGATTGCTTCGTGTGTATCTCCTTCTCGAAGCCACCTTTAAATATTTGAAAATATATGAAGTCACCAAGGTAGATTGCAAACTTGAGAAACTTTTTGAGCTCTTGCTACCTTCAGAAGTTCAACTTCTTAATTTCAAGAATGAGTAATCTTCAGGCTCCCGGAAGACACACCAAAATGTTATCACAAAATCTGACCCTGATAGGCTGCGGATCAAGTAGACTCTGAGTAACTCTTTCAAACCAATCTTTTGGTTGAGGCTTAGCCTCCTCAACTTGAGAGGGCTATCTCACTAGGTTTAAGATTTTTTATTATGATTAGATGGCTAACTCTAGGAACAAAATTGATAAATGTATCACTGGTTGACTGGTTGAATCAAATATTAGCAAACATCTATTGGGCTATGGAGTCAAGATAGTCTTCAACAAAACAACATGATTAGCAAAACATGGAAGTCAAGGCACTTAGATTTTAGGTTTATAAATAGAACAATAACATAGTGAATCAACACAGTTTACAAACATGTGAAGGAAGTTAGAGCATTTTCCAATGAATTCTAAGTATCACAAGCTCATACCACTGCAAATAAGTTTTTGAACAAGGCCATAAGAACATCAAACACTTAAACTCCTTATGAATCTTGAGTATTCAAATTGATCTCTGTATTAAGTATGAAAAACCATAGTTTCTTACAATAACACAACTTTCTTTTGCTAATGAAAAATTACCAACCTTGAGGAATTCAATTCTCAAGCTTTATATAGAGTTTTACAATCTTGTATATGAGGATCCATCTTTAGGGGAATTCAAATTCCTAACTTTGACACCTATCTTTTCATAAAACAAACTACTTAATTACAACTTGGCAGCTTGCTGTCTTTAAGAGTCCTAATACAAATAGGAGTGAAACTCCTAGAACGTGCTTCCAACAACCTTATCTATGTCTTCAATACATTATTTAATCAGCTGCCAAACATGTCTTCAAGATTGATGATGTCCACATTGTTGTTGCAAAACCTGCTGAGTCATGACCTAACTGTCCTGAAAACTAGGAGATAGAGTTCCTCCTTTTAAGGCCCTTAATCCTTAATGCTTATCTTCAAATAGTTTTGCTGGTGTACATGTGGCATGCATTAATAATCCCTAAAAACTTCATTTGCCACTTGTGCAAAAAAGAAAACTCGAAAATATGGAGGAAAGGATGAAATATGACTGTGCTGCAAAATACTCTATTTTCGTAGCACAACCTTTACATCACTTATGAAATAATTCTTGGAAGTTTGCTTTCTACACCACTTCCACCTGAAAACTATATGATCCCATGCCTATCAGCAACTTCAAAATTGGGAACTAATCAGACCTTACCTCCGAAAAGCATCCATAAGTGCTAAATGATCATCTTTAGCAGTTTCGTAGCGCACTACGAAACTGCTGTGTGTGCTCTTTTTCAATATGGCCTTCAAAAATCTATAGTTTGCGAGTTTTTCACAATTCCATGAAGAATGATATGATTTAACCAAAAATCAAAACCACTTACCCTTATAATATGTTCTTCTTCACAGTGTGCCAAAAATGTTTTAATATATATCCTTCACTGCCCTTTTTCATCACCCTGATTCATTATTGTTGTAGACCCTTTTCCAGATTTGGTTAGTTTTATTTCTAGGTCTTCAATTTGTTTCTTCAATCCCCTGTTTGTAGCTCTCAACTGAGCATTAATCCTCCTTACAAATCTGGCTTCTTTGATTGTAGTAACAGTCCAGGTAAAGTATTGAGTTTCACTGTTTACTATTTCTGGTTTGGACACCTTTTTAGCTTCCCAGAGAGCCTTCATCCTTTTGAAATCTGCCTTTTCAGCGGCATGCCCTCTTGGTCTCACTCTTAGTCTATCAATTTTATTGTTAGCAACTTTTAACCTTTCTTTCATAACCTCGTAACTAGCTTTTTTTGTTTGAGTGACAGGAACTGTGTTTTTGTCACCTTCAGGTATTGGAGATGGAAAGTATATCAAATTTTCTTGAATAACAGATGCTTCCTCTATTCTCCCCAACTCAATATTGGACTCTTGAATTTTCTTGGACTGTCTGGTTAAGGGTTTTCTGGGTTTGAAAACAAATGTTGTAACATCATCCTCAAATTCCAATTTCTTGGAGGGTTTCATTTTCTTCGACTTTCCTTGATCAAATTTTATTACATCTGCCTGCACCAAAGGGGACTATGCAATATCAATGGCTTTTAAAATATCATTCAAATCACCCTTCAAGTTTGAACCTTCTCCCGAGATCACTTTTTTACCTTTCTCCTTTTCAATTTGACTTCTAGTCAATCTGTTTTGAATTGGTTTGCTAGTTGACTGTTCTTGTGTCATTCCTTTAACCTCATATATCTTTTCTTTTGTGGATTTAGGAGTTTCAAGAATGATTGCTGGTGCTTTGCTTACTTGATCTTTAACTTGCTTCCTAGGTTTCAACTTAACATACCTTTTTTCCCCAGACATTATAGACTTGCTGGTTTCTGCAGATGGAGTTCCTTTAACCCTAGGGCTAATGTCTACACCTTGTTTTTCTGTTCCAAAGTCACATAAAAAGAAAAACGAAGACCATTCTTTGTTGATCCTTTTGAGTTCATGTAGAACTATTAGTTTAATTAGACCATGATGAAATGGGGAAGTTTCACATCCTTGAGATTTCAATTGTACTTTATCTGCCATCCTAGCTACACTTCGAAATAAGAAGTAGGGAAAATCTAAATAAATCATACCAATAAAATGTAACAGAAGTTTGAAATGATATGAATAAACCTTTTGAGACCTGCCTTCACAGGTAAAATAACGTTGAATGTTGAGGAGCAAGTTGGCATAGCTATCCTTGATGTAGTCTCTAGGAATTGCCTTGGTTAAGTCGGTTTCTACAAACTCTGGCTTTAGAAACACCTTAAATGGCTCCATGTCAAATCTGAAGTTTTTGAACCATGTATCTTGCCCCCTAGGAATTTCTGTCACTAAAGCTATGACCTCTGGAGAAGTTTGCGAGTTCAGCATTCCAACCTTTGTGCTTGAGCCAGTGAAATGGGTGCAAACGCCTTTGTCACCTAGGTATGTTCTCCCTGCAATTTCTTACAAAACTTCTAGCATCCTGGTTTTTTGAAAGCTTCTACAACTGATTTGTCTCTGACTATGACCTCGGTGCTTTCAGGCTTTGTTCTTAAACAATGACCAGACCTATGACATTTCTTCTGCTCTGTCATCTTTCCTTCTGAATTTCTATAACGAAACTGGCCTCCCTTGAAATATTGTTGATCAACCTCACTTGCCAATGGTGGTCAGCCTTGCCTGAATTATGGATGAGTAAAACCTTGGTGGAAGATTACCAAAGCTCATTGTTCGAAAACAATTCTGTTTGAGGGTTTGCATGCAAACTAAAACGATGAGACTGGCTAGCCCTTTCAAATTTGAAAATATCTTTCATAAAGAGCCCTAAATTCGAAATAATGAGTTTGGATGGTGGCATGCTTAAGGTCTAACTCCTAGCTAACAACTAATAATGAAAATTTTAACGGAATGCTAACATATTGATGTTTGACAAGACTGTTCTACGAATTCTTGCTTTCGTAGCGTTTAGGGAAAAGCGCTATGAAAAGAGCAGCGTTTTCGTAGCGCAAAACAAACATTTTACATTGTTCGCGCTACGAAAAATTGGTTTCGGGGCTAATTCCAAAGATGTTCAAAATGGCTTAATCTATGAGTTTCTAAAAAGAATGTAAGACTTATGAAACATGGAAAAGGATGTTAGACTTTATTTGGATATGAAAAATTAAAACTTTGGGACTCCTAACCTATCACCTACCCATTAAAATATAGTGTGACTTGACACTTATCTAAGACCATGACTAGGAACAATGTGATAACACCACCCCCACACACACCACTGCCAGTTTCACCGCCTTCACCCCCATCTTCACCCGTACCACCTCCATCACCACCGCGAGTCAATATGGCAAGCACGATAAAGTTGTCGTTATTCAAGGGAGTAGGAAATGAAGATTTAGACTAGTTTTGGTTTGTGATAAAAGCTGTATGGGAAGCACAAGGAGTTACAGATGACAATATAAAGAAATAAATGTTGGTCAATGCTCTACAGGATCACGTGCTAACCTGTTATATTAAGCATTCTAATGACAATCCAAATGCAGGTATCGTAGACATCCAAACTGTGTTGAACAAAGAATTTAGCTGGCTAAAGTCAGAGGCGCAATCGATCATTGGGTTCAAGGAGATCACGATGCTACTAGGCGAGACCCCCTGGGATTTAGATAAGATACTGAAGTGCATGATTCACAAAGCTAATATGACTTTGACGGATGGACAACACCATGAATGGTTTGTAGTATCGCTAATGCCGCATTTAAGGAACGCGTTGTCACAACAAAGGTTAACAACTCAAGCAGAGGCCTTGGAGAGTGCGATGAGGCTGCATGAGACCTCGATATAGGATCCTAACCTGGGAGTTCAGTAGATCCACGTGCAGTTACAAAACTTGTGCCTCGAGATGCAGAGTTTGAAACAGGACATGACAACTCACCTAGAAGTGCGTGAAGAGGTATGGTGTATTAAATGTAAGGGTCAGGGTCATGACAAGCACCACTGCCCAGTGTTCACAAATTGCCTTGCGGGAGGATGGACAATGCCATCAAGACCGAAGGCCCAAGCAGGACCTAGCGTGGAGCCTGCGTTGTGGTGTGCAATTTGTCAAATAGGAGGAAAGCATGCTACAGACAACTGCCATTTATTGCAAAAGTACATACAGAATTCACAACAGTTGTTTTGTAATTTTTGTAGATCAGTGGGACATAATGAGAGCACCTGTAGAAGCTATGAGCTGATGATGGAAGGGCTCCTACCTATCAAGTTCAGGCCAAAATGTGGCCCCTTGACTAGAACGCAGGAGTGGCATGAGCCGGATTTCAGGGGCGCAGACGAGGCCGGGGTGGAGGAGGACCTGGAAGAGGTCGCAGATAACTGATATGTTACAGTTGCGGAGGGCTAGAACATTATGCCCGTGATTGTATGAATCTGATGCATCCATCAGGCTTGTATTGTACATTTTTTGATCATGAGACGGAGGATTGTCCCACACTTATAGCGAGGTTGCATGAAAAGGGAACACTCCAACCTCCCTTGACTAGGTCTGAGCCATGCAAGGAAGACCCTAACGTAAACATTGTGCTCTAAAGTGGGATAATGGCAAGGGATGATAAAGGCAAGTAGCTTGAAGATAGTATTTAGGTTCGAAAGGCTCCAATGAAATAAACAAAGTTTGATTTGGAGCGTGCTAAGGAAACCTTCATGGAAGCTAGGAAGAGCTTCGTTGATGCCTCCACCTCAAGAAGCAAAGATATACTAGAGCCGGAAATGGACCCATCAATGCTCATGATATTCCTAGAAATATGCATGAAGCTACTACATGACAACAAAGCTGTAAAGGGATTACAGGAACTGATAAATAGATGCGTTGGGACCGCGCCAGGAGAATCGCACGTAGTCTAGAAGATTGGAAAGCATGCATCGAGGATGGGGAGAGAAATGAGATTGACTGTGTAGATTGGAGAATATGAGATGGACTAAGTGATTCTAGATTTAGGATTGGACGTGAACGTTCTGCCGAAGTAGACATGGGGGCGCATGGGAAGGCCTACGTTGCAATGGTCTCCTATCCAACTGCGAATGGCGAACCAACAAAATATCCTACCTATGAGAAGATTGTAGGGAATCACCATGGATATTGAAGGAGCAAGCGCGTTAGAAGATTTTGAAGTGATAGATATTGTTGATGACAAAAATCCCCACCCCACTCTATTAGGAATAGATTGGGCCATTGACATGAATGGGGTGATAAACCTAAAGAAGCGCAAGATGATTTTTGAGAAAAATTCCTTGCGTGTAGTAGTACCTTTGGACCCTACAGAAGGATCGCACTACACAGAGCTAGTGTGCGGCTATGAAAGTGACGACGACTTGGACTACATCTACAAGATAACCGTGCGAGAGAAGGACTAGGTAAATCCCCCCGTGGATGGACAAATCTCATGGGAGCATGAAAACTCCTGTACATCGGATTTTGACAAAGAGATAGAACGATGGTAGAATCGGTTACACGAGGTAACCACGTTGAACTGTAACATGATGATGAGATCATTGCGCTGTGTATCGACAGAGGTAAGGGATCTGCCTACTTATGATGGGTTAAGTGAAGTAGATACTTTCTTGAACAGATTTGAAAGGGAGGTGTTGGAACAACAACGTTTCGAGGCCTTGAAATGTGTAATGCGCGCTATGCCTGCGAAGTGGTGGGGTACGCACCAAGGAAGCTTTGAGGATTGGCACGAATGTAGGACAATGATATGCATGCATTTTGGGAAGCCTCAGATGCAATTAACAGACAAGAATGCTAGACAGAACAATTCACGTGCACACTTGTCCAGGTGGGTACCGACATATGTTAAAAAACTTGCGCGAATGCACATGGACTTCGTGTTAGGGAACACGGTCAATACGCATGTGTGGGCAAGGAAATTGCACGAATGGTTCCTCCAGTTGGGATGACAAAGTGTGGAAGGAATGAGTGCGCAGAAGGCTACCCACGTAGAAGCCTTTAACGAAGTGTGCGAAACACTGAATAGGGTATATAATGCGCAGCGGAGTGATTGGGACCTGTGCGTACTAGTAGTTCTATGGGCTTATAGGACAACGTGCAAGAAATTGACAGGGTAGACGCCTTCTAGGTTGGCCTATGGAGCAAACGCTGTAGTTCCAATCGAGTATAGTATGCCTAGTCCATGCATAGTAGTGCCGGGCGATATGATGGTTCGTGAAGCCTTGGAAGAAGGAATAGTGCCACTAAATGAAGAAGAACACTTGGGACCTGAGGAAGAAATCCGACATGGTGATATTAGGCTCCAAAAACTCATGAAAGAAAGGGTGTGATTAAGGGAGAAAAGCGCTCTGATGGAAACAGAAGTCAAGAAGCTTCAGGAATAAATAAAGAAGGATTTTCTCGATAAGAAAACCCCGATGATAAAACAAGGTGCGCACGACTACGGTGACAAATTTGGGGACTACCACCGAGAGTTGATAAGCTTGATGCCTTGGATTGGACCGTATATTACTCAAGGGATCAACCATGATGGCACGATGTAGATGGTGAAGTATGCGACGCAGACAATAAGACCAAAAGATGGATTTGTTCCAGAAAAAGTGATGGATGACCGATTGGAACCTTATACAGGTGGTGCGGCCACCTGAATAGCTGTGGGGAGTATAGTCTTAGCACTCCCATCAGTTGAAAGGAGGTGTGGGACTATAAACTACTCTACCCGAGAGTTGCGTGATGTCAAGGGTGCGCGTAGGAGCAAAGTCTCACAAGGTCCATGACCGCACAAGGGGGGTTGTGCTGCCATGCGGGTTGGCTGGAAAGTGACCGTTGTAGTCACTATTCACGATGTGATGCTTGAATTGAGACCAAATGGAGTGGGAGGCAGGAATTTAAGATGAGCTTTATGGGCAAGATTTGGGAAAATCTGCTACCAAGGAAGCATTAATGGACCGGATTTGGGGGGAACGGTTGAATTCAAATTCAAAAGGCACTATAAAATAAAAAGGGCTACCCAACAAACAACACTTGTTCATTTGCAAATTGAGCTGTCATGCACCCCGCATATTCCTAACCGAACCCTGTTTGTCCTGTGGAGAGTGTTGGTTGAGCACCTGAGTGAATGGTTGAGAGATTTCTGGACAAACAAGATGGCATCGTATGAGGAAGCCAGGGAAATTGCAGAGATGACCGCTGAAGAAGCAGCACAGGCCATGACCATAGAAGATGCCCCCGAGAACATCGAGATTTTTGCGGAAATCCCTAAATCGCTGTGCACGCCGAGACCAAAGAAAGATAAACAACCAATGATTTCGGTGTGCGTGTCCCCTCGAAACCCGCTACGAACCAGATTAACAATGGAAGCAGTTAACCTAAAAACTGATGAGGAGGAAGAATACTTCGAGGATCTAATAATTGAAGAGGATGAGGATGAGGGAATGGAGGAAGAAACCGAGGCTACGCACCCTCCAACAAAACTTCCCATGTATGTCCCCCAACGGAAAGGGAAGGCAAAGGTTTCCAAGGACCTCGATGAGAGCAAGAGCTCTCTACAAACTCCTCTCCTCTGGGATGATATCATTTTAAGGCACACACCTGGGACAGGTGCCGAATTTGAAGTTTGAAGATTGGGATCTTGCCGACCACGAGAAATTCTCTCACTTGGAGACCGCTCAGCTCATGAAGCCGAAGTAGAACACTGCGGCGGGAGTTATAAAATTGGATTCATGCAAGTGGTTACGCAGAGTCGGAAAGGCAAGGTTGTTGAACCTGCTCTGGGTGCCACATTACCACTGTGCCCCAGTGACTATCTTCGTCAATAGGCAGCTCCTCTACTTTGTGCATGGTGGGTGTTTGTGGCTGGAGGAGCTGATCCCCATCATGGACCACCTAATCCATCGAATTACCCAGCTCCCGTGTAAAGGAGAGGACCCTGCAGACATTTCAGAGGGAAAGAGCAGTGGTTTGGCCATCACAGAGGCCATGAAAAAGAAATACAAGCTAGAAAAGAAGAAGAGGGGCTACATGATCTCTAGTATCAACAACAAAGCAGTCAGAGTGGCGACTCAGATACTGGCAGGTAAGCTCATGCGGAAGTGCCGCGCGGATGAGGTTCCCACGCTGGTGGTCGCACTTGCTAAGCAGTGCGCAGAGGGAGTCCAGTTTAACTGGTCCGAGTTCTTGTGCAAGGAATTCCTGGAAAATTGCCGTGAGGCATAGGAACAAGGGAAAAATTTCCATTATGCATGGCTTTTGCTGTCCATAGTGCTGGTGGCTTGGGAATTGCCGGAGGATAGCCAGTTCCCCATGATTGCAAGGGATCTCCAGGAGGCCGCGAAGTATGCTTCACTGTGGGCCACTAAGGACGCGAACCAAATCCACGACAACAAAATATTTTGTGTGTTCATGGAGATGAACATCAAAATGGGGATTAACTAAAAGTCGCTGTTATCACCCACTGTCTACAACAGCCTACAAAGTTTTGCATAAGTTAAAGTGGACTTTCATCACATCTACCTTAGGGCGCGTAAGGACCCTGCAAAGAAGTGGAATGAACCACCTTATATAGCCACAGATGATGTGATCTTTGACATGCTTGAGACATGGCCACCAGAGTGGCGTGCTCCGGAAATCTTTGCGCTGGAAAAGTTTGTTGCACAAAATAAGAAGGAGGAGGCAAAACTGCACATGGCGCAGTTGGTAGAAAAGAGACTGAAAGGAGTAGAAGCAAAAAAATCATAGGAGGAGTGGGACACTGCGCAGGCAGCAATAGAATAGAAAAAGGCCACAACAGCAGCATAAAAGGCTGCAGAGAAGGAGTGCGAGGGCCAAAAGTCGCCTTTGCCTGAGCACGAGAAAGAGATGGAAATAGAGGAAGAGGAGGGCAACACAGACCCACAAACAATGTCAACACAATTGAAGCACTAGTGCTCGAGTGAGCGGATGAGGCCGCGCAAGAAGGTAAAGGTGTCCAAGCTGTCTATCAACCTCATCACCCTTATTGAGGTGGATCTGCACGATATAGGGGAGACGATGTGCGACATCACCACAGAGGCCCTCCAAAACTTTGTGGAGGAGAATCAAATTGTGTTGGGGGCCCTCCGAGCATAGATTGAGGAGTTGCAGGTGCGCGCTCCTCAGGATGGTACTCTCTTGACGAGCATCACAGTAGGAATAGCCACAACCGAGCAAATGTTGCGCACTCATACAACCAACACAGTAGTGCTACCAGAAGGGGAACTGGTTACAACAAATGAGGTTGACCGGCCTACGGTTAGTACACTGAAGGGTATAGGGATCAACATGGCTACGCTCCTGTGGGAGACACTCTATGTTCTGCAAGATGGGATTACTGTAGAACTGCGGGCTAGGGAGAGCCACGCATTGTAGGTGCTGAGTGAGCAGAAGATCAACATGGAGTAGTTGAGCTTGCAATGCGACGAGGTCATGTCTCAGAATAGGAAGATGGTGAAGGTACTGGAAGAAGCTTTCCAGATGGTCCCTGAGCTGGCCATCCCAGAAAAAGCACCAGCAGAGGTGCGCATCCAAAGATTGGCAGCAGGGGTGCATGAGGCGTGAGAAGAAATGGCTAAGGTTCAGTTGGAGTTGAACCTTCAGATCGTAGAGCTACGGTTGAAGGCGTAGCCTTCAACTCCGCCAGAGGTAAGGGAAAAATGTGCTAGCGCCATTACATCAAGGTTGGAGGAGAACAATAGTGCAGTAAGAGACTGCACCAGAATGTTGGAAGAATCATTCGAGGTCCTCACAAATATGCAGGAGGACCCGAACATACAACGCTTGGAAACATAGGTGTATGAGCTACAACAGCAATACAACAACGTCAAAGGGATCACACAGACAATGGCCCTCACTCAGAGGCTCACGTGAATGCAATAGGCCAAAGCGTTGAAAGAGAAAGTAGATGCAACGTGACATAAAGAAGAAGTTTTAAAGGAGCGTGTTCAGCCTTGGATCGATGAGGCCTTTGTAATCACAACAACAATTGAAGGCAAGCTCATGCAGATGCAGGGGACATAGGAACAGATCCAGGGGAGCAGTTCCGACACCGTGGTCTCGGAAAAACGAGTACAAGAGATTCAGTAGGAAATCGCTCAGTGCGCTGTCGACCTTGCAGCATTCTGAGCAAAGCTAGGAGGTCTCCGTGCGAGGATCTTCGCACCGATAGAGTGACTCGAGGGCGAGTCACGATGTTTGTGTTGGGGGTTTGTTGGGCATGGGATCCCCCCAAGGAAAATTTTGGGGCTTAAAGCCCAAGTTTTGACTAAGTCCATTGTAAAGACTCCATGATTTGAGGGTGTGGAGCATGCAGCTATAATAGAGTCATAGGGTTGTCCTCCCTTACTTTTGTAAATGTAGTGTCAGTTTGAGAGATCTAAGATTGTATAAATAGAGCGAGGCTCTAATTGTAAAAGATATCTAATGAATAACATGGATAGAAATCGATGAAGCAGTGAATCAAAGTATAGAGTTGTGTTTTTGGGTTGTAGATTAGGAGAAGGCTCTACAGCTGAGTGCGAAGAGGCCTAGTAGTCCGCAACTGAGTGCGAAGCATTAATAAAGTGAAGTTTTACCATATTTTTGTGTATCTCTTCCTGTTTTATGTATTAGTGGGCATGAATTCCAATTTTATTTTTTATTTACTGTGCGAACTTATATAAATGTGCTGAGTAAGTGAATATAATACAAGGTATCTATTTATGCAAAGATAACTAACTGTTATAAGAAGATAAGTAACATCCATAGTGTGAATTGGGGAAAGAGTGCAGATCGCTGCTCCAACAACGTGAAAGCCCCACATCCCCTGGTTAGGGTTGTGTGAAGGTGAATATAATAGAGCGCGAAGACCTCGCAGGCCATGGAAGTGCACGAAGTAACCTGTGTGAAGGTATTCACAGTTGGACCAAATAAACCCCTAAGACATCTTAAGGGTGCAGAACATGGTTCCAGCATCCCCCCATACTTCTTTGGGTGAGACCTCAGTCTGCGCTCTGTAGAATGTTTCCGAAAGGGCCAGTAATATAGGGATTTGTTTAGCTAATTAACTCCGAACCTGGGTCAGGCCCCTACAAGCCAACAAGACATATCCATCTGAAGAGTTCCCCCTATTTTGGTACAACAAGACCTAGAAAGGAGCATTTCAAATTTGGGAGGGATATATGTGACAACTATATCAAGCACTACACTTTTCACTAGAATTTGGGCAAGGGTGACTACTGAATCCTTAATCAATCCTAAGCATGGCACCCTTTTAAAATCAAAGGTGTACAATTCATGATAGGATCTAGTTATGTCAAGTTTCAAATGGTCCATGATAGTTTTTGGCATGAGGTTATGTGATGCTCCAGAATCAAGCATACAATTATGTAACATGGAATCATTTTTCTTAAGAGTTACATAGAAAGGAGGCATTATTTCATTTATCTTATCTGAGCTAGGACCAAAGACAACTGCTGGTTTTTCATCTTGCAGACTAATGATATCACTTTCAACATCAACCGAGGTGTTTTGTATCCATTTGGAGACTTGATTTTTATACCCAGGGTTTTTGGAAAGTTTTTAAAGTGGAATTGGGATTTTAACTCTTTCTAACTCTTTTTCAACATTAAATGCAGTCAAAGAATTTTTATCATTTTGAGCAATATCAGTTGACTGATTTAATGGTCAAATAACAGTTGTTTGAGTTTCAGCAGCTTTGGTACGAGGTTCAATTATTGGAGTCTCCTTAGGAGGTCTTTTAGGGCCAGGTCTAGGCCTAATATCATATCTCTTGTTCAACTCTGTAATTAAAAAATTAGAGAAGGCATGGTATTTAGAAACCTGTGAGGATTCTTGATCTTCATGAAACTGATTTTGTTGTGAGAGAGGAATCATAACTGTTTGATTAGAAGAAGTATCCATGTTATTGATATCTTCAGTAATAGTCATAGTATTTTCATCAGGTTGTTGGTCATCTATTAGTAAAGGAGTGGGAACTTGCTAATCATTACTAGGTCTCTGAAGAATTTGTAATTGTGGATTCCTTCTATACTGACCTTGATTTTGATTTTGGGGTCTAGTAGTTGTTTGTTGAACTGTCCTAGGTTGAGTCTCAATCATGGAAATTCTATTAGATATATATCTAAGAAGAGAATTTATTCCATCTATTTTAGAATCTTCTATTTTAGTCTTAGAGAACCAGAGTAACTAGAGGCTTCTTTAATAGATTTGAGTTTTCTTTGGGCCTTTTCCTCTTTAGATTTCAAGGAAGTCGAAGAAGCCTTGTTTGCTTCCACCTCTATAGCATTTTTTTGCATATCTTCAAGAGTTCTTGAAGTTCTCTCTCTTAGCATTACAAAAAAAACATCGTCAAAGGCTTTAGAAAACCTAGACTTAGTTGTTGCTACAGGGGGTTTACAATCGGGGGCATCTTATGATAAATTTTATTGAACCTTTTGATAAAATCTGATACAGGTTCACCAAATTTTCTTTTAAGTTCTTCAAACTCAGCTAGAAAGTAAAGAGTATTTTTCTTTACACCCCATTGATTTTTAAATATGTTTGTAAGCTCTTCCCAATTTCTAATGGAATTTATAGGTAACTGCCTAAACCAAATTCTTACATTTCCTTCAAGTGACTGTACAAACAATCTCATCTAAGCATTTTCTTGTTCAATATTCATGTTGTCTGGAAAGTCTAGAAAAGCTTGGAGATGGTCCTCAGCTGTGGGACCAATTTCTCCATTATACCTGGGAAGGTATTTCAAGTATCCAGCTGGGAATGCATCGAGGTTAGTAGTTAAGACTAAAGATGCATATCTAGCCTGTATAATAGGTTGGAATGCCATAGTAGAAGGTGGTGTATGAGGTGTTTGTGTGGATGAAGAAGAAGAAGATGAAGAAGAGGAAGAAGAAGGTGATTGAGGGGGTCTGTGACTATGTGGAGGTGAAGAAGGAGGGGATCTCCTGAATAACTTTAAACAAGTCTTAAGAACTAAATTTGGGACCTGTGAATGAATATCCTCTTTTGTTTCAAAGAGTGGATTTGTATATATAGAGATGGTCTCTTAAGGTTGTTCAGAAGTAGAAGGAAATGAATAAGTGGTAGGGGATATGAAATCTATGGGTTTGTATTTAGGTAAATGAACACCCAAGTCAGACTTAATTTTAGGTGATCCTAGTGGTAGTGGGGGTTCTGAATTCTTTTCAAAAGAATGAATGAGGAAAGCTGAATTTCCTCAATCTAAATCAACTCCCCTATCTAATCGTTCAGAAACCCTATGAGGTATTTGTGTCAAATCAGGATCAGATGGAATATTACTAAAAGGATCAAATGATACTAAATATTCAGACTGCAAGGCTGAAGAGGAAGAAGAAGGTGGTTGATGTCTCATTTTAGAATTGGCTTTTCTCAGAAGTTTTTCAGGATCTGATAGAGGACTAACTAAGTCAGATTCCGAATGAGATCTGGTGTGCTAAAAAGGTGCCAATTTGGGCTAGTGGAGTCATCAAGTGAAGGATTTTAACCTTTCTATACCTTTAATCACCTTAAAGGAATAGAATGAATATCATTGCCCCAGGAAAACTTAATGGAATTTAAATCCCCAACAACGACGCTAGATTGATGTTGTAGCTCTGAGTTGATAATGGTCAACTATCAAGCCAAAGCATCTAAGATAATCGTTTTGGGTTTTTTTTTTTTTTTTAATTTGGAAGACCAATGAATGAAACAGATGTAACACTGTAATTCCTAACCTTTTGAATAATATTAATACCAAAACAGAGGGCTGCTATAAAATTTCACATAGTGATATAGCTTGAATAGTGGTGAGCAGAAACAAAAAATAATATGATTATCACAATCTTCAGACATAAAATTCTGTAATCATAATTATGAAAACCTTTGACCGATGTTCAGAAGGTTCAAGAGAATATGCTTATGCTTACAATAAGATGATGATGATTTATTGATTCAGATGGAATTAATTAAACAGACAGTTCATTAATCCATTCTCTTTATAGATTATCACTTCAGAAGCTTATAGGAATATATTGAAACACAATTATTCCTACCTAGGTATATCTATAAGACATAAGAATATAAAGAAAAACATAATGAGTGTTACTGGAAAAACTTACAGGAAACACAAACTGTGTAAAACTGAATTCATAATCCTTTGCTTTGTATTAAGGCTCCATAAAAGCTAAGTACATCAAATGTTTACAATTGCTTCTTCAAGGTGCAACCTTTCTTCAAGAGTGCAACTCTCTCTCAATGGTCAACCTGGTTCAATGGTGAACCCATAATAACTCATAAGGAGAGTTATTTATACAATAGTAGAACTAAGAAAATATCCTAAACTGTTTTTACAAAAATAGATTTATTCAAGGAAAAGGAAATATCTTCATGCTAGAAGATAGAGACAACTATTGAACTGTTGCTTGCTGTCCTTGTTATTTAGGTTTTGATGGCTTTGGTGTTTGATATTTTGCCCTTTAAGCTACTTGGCTATTTGGTCTTCACGCTGGATGTCATATTTACTTATGACCTTTCATCTGATACACTTTCATTTGATACTCTTTGACCTTGTTGACCTATCAATAACCTTTACAGTGCATTTTACTTTTATTGTACATTTGAAGTTTTTACTGTGTATTTCAACAGTAAATCATTTAGTTTTTACATGTCTCAGTATCAGGTAGTTAGATATTGATCATCTTTCTGTATATTTCATCTGTTTGTCTTTTAACTGTATGTCTTTTTTTGCCTCCTTTGTTTTAACTTTTACTGTGTAAATTGTCTATTTTAACATTTACTGTGTAAAAGTTTCCTTCTGCTTTGTCTTTAGTTTAAACCTGGTTTCTGTTTGTACAGGAAAATCATTTGAATTTGTTTCTCAAGTATCTGGAATAAACAGGTTTTTTGACTAGTATAAAAACTGTTTGTCTAGGTCTCTTGGTCTTCTGCTAATCACCTGCAAAATACAACAATTTATAAGAAAAACACAGGATGACAGGGAGGGCCAAAATGACTTTAGGGAATAGGATAGTGTATGGACGGAGTCTTGGCAGTGTTTGGAATGTAATTGGAGGTCAAATCGGGTTGCAGAGGCTTAGGGTGGCATATGCAGGGTTAAATAGGTTTCACTGTGTAAATGGGCGAAAAGAGCAAAAACGAGGGTTTTGGCATTTAAACAGGAAATGGTTAAATTTTTAAAATTTGGCGCAAAAACCGATAACTGAATAGTGATGGTTTCAGCCTTTGAGAGGAGGGGGTTTCGAAGGCTCATCACACCGCTTTTAGCCATGGGGTGGTTTTTCTCCGAGGGCATGTGAGTTAACATGGGACTGCCACGTAACCACAAGGGGCCCAAGCAAAACATGAATCTCGCGTGCTCTTGGGCGGGTAAAGCTAAGAGATCGGGAGCGCGTGATATTGCTGAGGGTCATTGGATTTGGGAGCAGATGATTTGATGGATATCACGCGGTGGAGTTGCATGGAGGACAGTTGGCGAAGATTAGTGGGTCCCAGGGGTTTAATTCCAAAGGATTTGTAATTATTTTACGATATAAGTGGGGTTTAAGCATATTGCGATGGGTTTAATAAAGTGGGACCAAGGAATAAATACACTAGAGATATAGGTTAAACAGGTATCGGGGAAGGTTTATTAACCATACCTAGGGTTAAATGTGGGGTTTGTTTAACCACACCATGGGGTTGGGTTAAATGGCTTTTGTCTGGAAAATGGTGATTTACGCAGTTTTGTTAAGTAATGCGGGGTTAACATAAAACTTAGGCTAAAGGGGTCTTATGCGTAAAAAGGGTTTTTGTTGGGAAAACATGAATATAGCAGAGTTAACGTTATAAAGCAGAGGGGGGGGAATAAAACTTAGGATAAGGGGTATTTATGGGTTTTTATGGTTTTTCTAGGAAAAACAAGAAAATTACAAGGGGAAAGTGATTTCTTCAAAGGGGAATGGGTTTCACACTAGGGAAAAGGGGGTTTTAGGTAGGGGAATGAGTTTGGAGGGTAACTTGCTAGGAAAATGTGTGAAACCAAGGGGCAAAGGTGAAAATGAAGGGAAAATGGTATTTTCTTAGGAAATGATGGGATAATGAGAAAATTAGTAAGTATGTAGTGGGGGGTGAAATGAAATGAGGGGAAGTTAACCAAATCAACTTGTGAACATCTTTTCACCTTCATAACTACTCGTGCACACTGCAACACATGATCAAGCATGATAAATGTGCTTATGCCTCAATCAAATTTGTTTTTCTGCAACCTTTCTTCTACCTACCCTTTACTTACCCTAACCTTTTTTCTTCACTTAATTAGGTGCATTTAAGCTAGCAGACCCTTTATTTCCTTTTTCTTTTGAAAATCAAACTATCTAATTCTAACCTTATAACATCCAAGGGCTCAGATTAAATTGATGAGCTCCTTATTATTCTCTACCTAACTATTGATCTACCAAGATTAAACGGTTTGGTTAGATATTTATTCTCTAACTATAAACATGAAATTTAAAGCATGAACTAGTCAAGATTAAACTATTTGACTGTCATGGGTTATGGAATTTATGACAAGCTACACACAACCATTATTTTGCATAATAAAGTAAAAGTAGTGGCACTTGGACTTGCAAAATTTCAGAGTTTATTGCTTTTTTCTTTTCTCTCTAACCTAACATTTTATTTTTGCCTTTATTTTTTAGGGCATCTATTCTAATATTTACTTTGATATGGACATATTATCAAAATATTTCCTAACATTTTTTATCAATATTCTTTTTTTCCATATCCTAGCTCAACATTTTTTGAAAAATATTTTCATTTTTTGACTAATTGATTCTAACTTACTAAAACCAAAAAATTCTACAACACATACATCACTAGTACATCAACAGAGAATAAAATGGCATGACAAAGTTATCAAAAATAATTTTTTTCATAAGGGAGACTGGGCACTTCTTTTCAACTCCAAGTACAGAGATTTCAAAGCTAAGTTTAGTACTCATTGGTTTGGGCCATATGAGATAGAATAAATCTTTGACAATGAAGCAGTCAAGATCAAGACAATTGATGAAGCTGCCATTTCATTTAGTTAATGGTCATAGACTCGAAGTTTATAATAAGCCTATCAATAAAGAATACTTTCTGAAGAGAGTCTGAGCAGAAAACAATATGGAAGTACTGGAACAACATAGTGATATGCCTTCCCTACTTCTAGAATAAAAAATAAAAAATAAAGTTAAAAAATAATAAAGGAGTTTGGTTGTGAAAATCCAGGATATTGGCACGATACAAAATTGAATTCATATCATAAAACCAATTTATTTGGCCAATATGAATTCTCTTTTATGTTTTTCAATTTCATTTTGCATAATCATCCTTCAAAATTCAAAGACTTGAGGACAAGTCTCAAGATCAACAAGGGGGGAGATTCATAATAAACCAACAAACTATGCAACTGGTTTAATGTCAAGCATCTATATTGCAAAAGGGACTTGAGACATCCTAATCAATATTTATCAGTAAGGGACTTGAACAATATCAATGTCATATGTTATTACAGAAGGAACCTGATTATTCATTTTAAAATCAACATCAAAGGGACCTAAGAAGCAACTACAAGCATCTCCAATACAACAAAATCATTCAACATAATTCATTTTGAGGTCAAAGTATCGTCATCATTAGCAAAAGGTCAAGTGTTGAAAAAAGAGCTAAGGTCATCATCAACAGAAGAAAATCATTGACAATGAGCTATCAAGTGAAAGGAAAGTACTATAAGTTTAAAGTATTCTTAATGCCTTTGATTTTGAATTTTTTCTAAGATTGATAAACTAGTTTAAACTTGAATATGCAATACCCCTATCCATGTATATATCATCCTAAATTATCCTACACTACCCTATATCCTACATCACTCTACATTATATACATTTACCTCTTACATTATTCACTCACCTTATTACATTCACTAAAATTATTACAACCTTACATTCACCGATTCATCATTCACTCAACCACATTCATTTGCATTTTTGACCAAACTTTTTGGCCACATCTCCTTTTTGGGCCAAATTTTTTTTGCCTCATGGAAAATTTCCTACAAAACAAGAAGGACTAGTCTCATATGCCTATAAAAAAAGAACAAATAGAGTTAGTATCATTACAAATATACTTAACATCTTATTTCAAAACAAATTTGATTTGAAATGACCCAAGATTATGGTCATTTCAAAACAAATCAATACATAAGTATATGTAAATGATGACACAAAAAAAAGGGCAAGTATGCAATGATAAAGGCATAATAATGGATATGAAACATGCAATGCAAGTGTAATGGATCTAAAAATGCACAATGAACAAGCATAATGCATAATCAATAAAGCTTTCAATGCAAAAGTCATAGACCAGTCCTAATAGTGATGAGTATTGAAAGCTCTAAACAACAAGCACTTACGAGCTATGATGCAACATTAACAAGAAACAAAACAAGTGTCAAGACATGTACAATGGAGAACACTTGTGTTACAAAGCAGTGATAAGAGTATAAAACCACAATGCATCAAGTGAAACAAGTGGTAGCCAAAGGTACAAGTGACAGGATAAATAATAAGCTATTCAAATCGAAAAAACGTAGTAGCAAATGGTCAAAATATGTTTCAAAGAGTTGCACGCACAGTTGAACATTGTTTGCATGTTTTTCTTCATCATCACAACTAATTTTCATCATAACCCAGCTCAGAATCAAAGGTCACTGCATATTCACTTTTTATCCACAACCTAAAGAAAACACGACAAAAAAAACCCTGTTGAACGAGAAATACATAGAGATTGAAAGAGAACTGCGTGCAAAGAGGATAACCCTATGCAGTAGAGATAACACAAGGAATTGTGTGGAGAAATAAGGAGGAGCATTGTGTTTAAAAGGACGAGAGATAGGAGAGCACAAAACTGAGATTTCATCTGTGCTGAGCAGACATATTCTCCATCAAATCCCATAAATTGCACAGTGATCAGGTAATATTAGATCTCGGGGTCTTCTCAACAGTTAAAAGATTTCTAAGATTTTGTTATTCTCTAGAAAAGGGTTCAACTTAAGTTGTTATTTAAATGTGTCATACTATGAGAGAAACACAACTTCAGTCCTAGATTAATAATGCTCTATCACCCTAAAAAGGCTCTGCCACCTATAGACCAATGATTTTTCGAATTGCTGGAGATATAGAGTTTAACTAGGACTGTATGTTTACACAGGGGAAAACAAACCTTAACAAGATAATCTCTACAAGGTTTTGACATTCATTTGTAGCGCGGGTATCATTCCAAAAAGGATTTCCTCATACATTTTTAAATACAGTTTGCCAAATTTTGCACATAAAAAAACATAGTGAGCATCCTTTTGTATATACAGTGAGAAGTTTTGTATGAAATTTTGCAAACAGAGAAGGTTTTTCATGGATTTTTATGGGAAATTTTGCAAACAAAGAGGATTTTTAAACACAATTTTGCAAACAGTGAGAGATTTTTGCCGTGGAGATGTTTTTACATGGTTTTTCACACAATTAGAGTTTTTTTTACCCAATTTTGCAAACAGAGGATTTTTTTTTGAATACCATTTGTAGTAGGAGACAGAGAAATTGAAGACCTAAAGACAGAAGAAGTAATATCATTCTTTTTTTTTCAAAGTTATAGAAGTCTGGTCAATACATTCACCATTATTTTTATATCCAAAGATTGCATGAATGAGAAGATCATATATATATATATATATTATATATATTTTCTTGTAATATTCATGATGGGGTTATTTATTGGACAATGCCATATTAATTGGTACACAAATAAGATGCAAATGGCAACCAAAACTGAACCTAAAGACTTCAAGATAGAAAACTGGAGTAAGGATAGAGTAGAGAAACTATACGAGGCAGGGCTACTGGAGTTTCTTAAAAAGTTCAATGGTCACAATGATAAAATCACGCAGGAGTTCATAGAGAATTTTGAACATGGAAAAACTAGAGTTGGTGAAATTTCTACCGTTGAACCCAGCCTTTATTTCTCAAGCATTGGACCTTCCTTTGATAGGAGAAGAGTATCAAAAGGGTCTACATTTTAAGGAGAAAGGATGGACCTTCTTCCTGGAGAAAAAAAGGAAGGGGTCCTTTGACAGGACAAAAGGGATTCCAAGAGATTGGATCAGAGATCCATTGTTAGAGTTGGTTTTGATTATCCAAAAGTACTTCTCTTGTGATAATCGGTATAGTGTGGTATAACTCTATCATATCAAATTGATTCAACATGTGAAGGGAGATTGTAAAATCAACTTACCCTACTTCTTTTCAAAAATCTTAACCAAATTGGAAGAGAATGTAAAGAACAAAACAGAAGCCAAGGAAGCCAATATCTATCATCATGGGATAATTAATATACTTGTTGAGTATAAGGTAAGGAATAAGGGGTTTCTTTGGAAGGAGTTTATGGCTAAACATCATTTTGAAGAACAAACAACATGGAATGAAGAGAAGTTTGAGTAGTTGCATGTAACAAAAAGTATCGTGCATTCTCCTTTGTATCCTATTACAAGATTGAAGAAGAAGCAAGATGATATTATGATTGAAAAAGAGAAATCATTTCTGTCCATTCCTAGGAGGCCTAGAAGAAAATCACAAGAGGAACCAAGCAACAAAGGAAAAGATCCAGAAATTAAAATTATTGGAACTGAGCCTCCATAAACATCAAAGCATATTGATGAGATTATACAGAGATTGGAGGAGGAAGTACACGAAGAGCCCATAGAGAAAGAATCCTATTTTTAGGATGCTTGGGTAGGAGCCACCTCATCTCACTCATATGCCAAAGAGACTAGGGAAGAATCTAAAGAACTGCACAATGAAGTATATCTTAAGATAAAAGAAAAGCTGACAAATGAGTTGGAAGACAGCAAGATCATGGAGAGACATTTGAAAAAGGAGAACAAAATTTATAAATAAAATAACAACATAATCAAGGAGAATAAGAAATTGAGCAAGAAGATTAAAAATCTTGAGACTCAGAATATCCTCATCTCCAAATAAGCCTACAGATGGCTAAAGGAGAAAAAGTTATGGCAGTACAAATATGAGAAACAAAAAGTGAAGACAACCATCTACAAAGAAGAAAAACATGAGGATATTGTTCCTTCAGGATGCACAGGAAGAAGCTACAGGATTAGGAACAATAGGGGCATCATCACTTAGGAGATCCAAATGGAGGAGGCAAGCATGAGGACATGCTTGAACATCAGTAAGGGGGAGATGTTGGCCCTCAATTTTGGTCATATTTTCCTATCCTAAATCCATTTATTTACCACCATATTCCATCCTATTTCACCTATATATGCCTCATTTTAGTCTTGTTTTTCATATTCAAGTAACTAAATTAAGTTTTTCAATTTTTAGAAATTTTTGTAAAAATTGGGTTTTAAGAGTAAATTTGGGCTGATTAAAATTTCCCATAATAGCTTCATGGTAGTCATATGTGCAAGCCACTGGGGAAAGATCTGAGTGCATATTTGGAAATATTGGGAACCACAAATGAAGAAACACCTATTGGTTCAGTCAAACTGAGCAAAAACAGGCCCAGTCAATGCTAGTCAAACTTGACCTGTCATTCGGGAATTCCTAGTAAAATGGAGTAGATTTATTATTTTGTGGGATTTTTCCTAATTTTGTGAACCAGACTTGATGACTTCGATCTATATGGATGGATTATGATTGATAAGGTTGTTAGAGCCATTATAGCAAAGTTTGTTTATGATTTTCTTATTTAAACATAGTTTATGGACCATTCAAAAAGTGTAATTTTGTATTAAGATTATTGGAGACCTTTGAGATAATTTGAAGAATCATTTCTACTATTCTATTTGTTGTTCATGCTGTGGATTCTTTATTAATTTAGCTATAGCTTAAGAGTTTTTCAAGTGTACAAGGCAAGGTTGGAGGGCCCCCATACCAAGTTTTGTATAAATTAGCATAGTTTTGATTCAATATTTCTTGTTTCAGTTTTATGATTTAGTTACTTAGATGTTTTATGATTTCTGTATTATTTTTGGATGATTTTGGTTTAAAATCTAATTTTCATACGAAAGGACAACCGAGGATTTAAGTTAAATTCTCTTTCTATCAAATTATGAATCACAACTAAAAATCATCCTTTTGCATTTCTAGAATTCGAGTTTTTGATTTGATGCAATGGTATTGTTGTTGGAGTAGAACTACAAGGAAGGACAAACAAGGCCTCCTAAGTTAGGAGACTCTTCTCTTTCTTTCTACACATGAAAAATGATTCTCTTTAGTTTCTCTTCTTGAGGACAGTACTGTGGGGAAGTGTTGATGCCCTGAAAATTGTTACATCAACATCGGGGGATAACCACTCGGTCCGGACCTTAATACAACTCCTTTTCCGTTTGCGATGGTGGCTCTGAATGGATATAATGGGACCAATTTCCCAATAGTGAATAGAAAGGGGGTGAATGAATGATTGGTTTTCTAACAAGTGATAATAAATGGAGGACTTATTCTATAAATGAAAAACATAAATGACTATTTTATCCTGGGAAGCTTCTATTCTTTAAGTGCAATGTTTAATAATCTATGTTTGCTGATAGGCATATATATGACACTATGTAATAAACAAAGACATTCATTTAAATGATAATTGCTTCGTTCAAATAGTTGAACAAAGTAATTGATAAAGTGATATTACACTTCTCTTTTATATTACTGATACATGCATGATTGAAAGAATAGAAAACTGTAAACATCCAATAGTGGAAAGCATAAAGTTTACTGTTAAAATACATTCATATATTCAATAATAGCATAAATGACCAAACAAAAATTCACATAAAAGGAATAAATTCAGACATAGATAATAGTACCATATGAGCTGTGAATTATTCCCTACGCCAATCGCAATTTGAATTCCTTCTTCCGATTCAAAAATACTTTAAAATAAAGGCAATAGTGCACATTCATATCAAAGCTTCATTGTCAAAATTTGGAAAGATCTGTTCCAGTCTTCATAAAAGAATATGCTTGAAGTACAATAGTGCAACTTCAAGCTTAAGTCATATACAAAAACTTTACGACCCTTTCTAAATGCATGAAAGGGTCTATAAATACTAAACTAAGCTAACAAACTAAAAAATTAAAATGCTACTAAATTGGTATAATCCGATCTTAAAATATCTCTCCCACAATGATCTGAAATTGGCAGCGATGATTCATTCTTCTGGCTGTTTGCCCTTTGTCCTGAGTTGGCATATTGCCAGCATTGGCTCCACTTCTTGAGGATGGCTAAGTCGACAATTGATTTGAGCAGCATAGGTGGCATCATGTATATCGGAAATGATACACCCGATTGCATCCATCAGGCATTTGAGGGCGGCTCTCTGACTATATGGTTTTACTAGGAACAACCAATAGGTGTCCCAAGTTAAACTTTTAATCCCTGAGATCAATCTCCCATTCTTTTCTAGCTCTTGGTTACATGACTGCTCCAATATCTTGGCCGATAATAGTTTACCTGGTGTACATTGAGAAATCATGTTAGATAAATAGAGAGTGTTATTGATCAAGTCAATTAAATTGCTCGTAGATAACCTACATCCGAAAACAGCTCTCTCTGATTTCATTAATTGGGACTGCCATTCTGTGAATAGGATTTCCTTATGGGATTCTAAGATTTTGGGCAAGTTTGCTGCCTTTCCCTCATTAGAGTCTTGCCATGTAAGAAAATCTGTCAAAGTGTCTTCGGCTTTCTCTAAACCCTGCCTAGCATCCACTGACTTATCTATTATAGATGATGTAATGTCGCATAAAGGTTCAACTTGGGCGATTTCATGACATAACAATCTTATTTGCGTTATTAATGCCTTGTTAATTTGCATTGCCTCTGCTCTGAACTCAGCAGGTTGGGGAAGACTCTTGAACTTTTCTACTTGAGCTAATAATTGAGCAATTTGCTCATCTTTTGTCTTTGCCATCTGTTCATTCATCGCCTTCAACTTTGATAATGCCTCGGATAGTTCTTTCTGTTTCTAAATTGCTCCTGAATCGATCCTCTGCTTCTCTTCATGCAACTGTTTTATTAGCTGGTTGTTTAATTGTTGCTGTGTGGACAGTTGTTGTTGTAGCTGTTATAACTTTTGCTGCTCTTCCGATAGCTGCGCTTGCAATAAAGTGATCGCTTGATCCTTTTCCTTCAACAAATTGCTTACCTCCAATGCCTTATCCATGGTGGCTGCCGAATAGGCACCGACATATTGAGATAACTTGGTTAGGTCATCAGAGGGGTCGAATTCTTCTCTCCATACCACATTTGCTGTTATTGTTTTTTCAGGGAACAGAGAAGGTTGATCAATCCTTCTTCTCTTCCGCTGTCGTTTTATCACAGCCCTATGTTTCGGGCTATAGAAAACATCTAGTGGAGGAATGTCCTCTACTTGCAAAAAAATTTGATCGAAGGGATTCTTCAGAATTATTTCTACTACTGTACTTGAGGGTGGACCACTGGTTCCTTTTCTTGGAACCTCCTGTGATGCTGTATCTTGTGTATCGGCAGCTTTGGATGTTTTGGCGTCCGTTGAGGTCTCAAGATTGCCTATAATTGTATTGAATTGTTGCCATTCTTCAAGCAATCTTGGGTCCACTTGAGTATCCACATTTATTTCTTTGTTGCTTTGCTCCTGCTGCCTTTTCTGTTCTTCTTCCCTTATTCTCTCCTATTGCTTCTTTTCTGCCTCCTCTTGTTCTTTTCTCTGTGCGTCTTCCTGTTCTTTTCTCTATGCCTCTTCCTGTTCTATTCTTCGGAGTTCCTCTTGCTCTCTTCTCTGGACTTCTTCATAGATTGCGGATGTAGCAGGAGGTTCATTAGTAAGTTGTTGCTCAGGCTTGTTTGACTGAATCGTCGAGGTAGTAGCTAACAAATCTAGAGGCAGAGTTTGCAATCTCTGTTCTCTAAGTTTGTTAAATTCTACCAACCTGTCATTGCGATAACTCATCCTGGCTAGCTGTTGTACCTAGAAGATTGACTCGGCGGAGGAGAACAGGTCATGAAACTCATCTTCCTTGTGCTCGAATTTAGTGAGCTTGGCTTGATCCAGGGCATTATAGATGACTTTCTTCGGGTCAAAATGTCTATTAGGAAGAGTGGCGAGACTTAGGATGTTCATTTTTTCTGCCTCTTTCTCTGCATGTTTATAATCATGCAGAGTATAGACGCCACACCTAAGAGGAAAAGGAGGCCAAACTTGCTTCTTTGAATTTCTGAGAGTTTTCGTGGCTGACGCAGTTGTAAGCTGAGAAGCTATTCGCGAGCTAATAGCTTGTCTGGTATGTACAAGGGGAGAACATGAAAGGCTTTCCATGATAATTAATACTTAATATAGCGAAATCATATTGATCCTTTTCGAAAATCACGCTTTAGGCTCATCGCAATCGGTAATCGGAGAAAAGTTTGGGCAATTTTATTTAAGTCTTATGGAATCCCCGATCGCCGATAGCGATATCGCTTGACTCGCATCGGGAGATTGAACGAGGAGGGTTTGTTATGTTCACGTCGCATTCCCCGACCGCTGATTGCGATATCGCGTCGGAGTGAAGGGGAGGGTCCTTTTATTATTTGTTTTCCCGATATCCATTGGATTTTGCTTTTATCGCATTGGGGAAATCAATGGGTCATGGTTTATGCATCCTTTGTTGTTGCGATATGCAATCTTACGATCGCTTTATCACAATAATAAAGGATTATTGTTTTTGATTTATTTAAAAAGGTTTAAAGTTGTTTTGTTTATTTCCGAACCTTTAGAAAAGTGATGGATCAATACCAATTTATTCTAAAAGGGACCCATTTCAATATATATTTTTCTAAAGTAAAATAAATTGAAATGGGGGGTTGTTGTATAGCACAACAGGAAGGAAAACTAGGACCTCCTAAGTTAGGAGCCTCTTCCTTTGCTTACTGCATCTTGAATGAGAGACTTTTTAGTTTCTTTAAACTTAGAACTTATTTGTAATATGAATTTACCTTAACCTTTGATCCTTTCCTTTCGAAATTTACTTTACCTGAAATCCATATACTTTGGACGTACTTCCAGGTCTACAAACCCGGATTGACAAGTAAAACACCTGTGATAGTTTACTTAGTAAATTAACCTGACAACATCATTGGCCACAAGGTGTGGCATGTGACTACAGATGACATGACATGACATGACATTGATGACATGGACCGCATGATGATGTGGTAATGTCAAGCCACTATTGTTTCTAAGTGATGACTATCTGCTTCTTCTTTTCACTATCGTATGACTTGGTGATAAGCAATATTCAATGATCTTAAGTCTTGAGTTGCAATCATAAACTAATGTCCCTTCTACTTCTCTTGATTGATTAGCTTGTGTATTCAGCTGCAAGTGTATCTTTCAACAAGATTCCATCCTTCATCTCCTTCTTCATCATATTTCGATGGTGTGATAGAGTACTTGCATCTGTAATTTGACGAGATGACATCGATATGAAAATACCCTAGCCTAAGATAGTGCATTTTGATCCATTAACTAAGTAGGAACTAGGTAACAGGTTGGGAGAGAGGGCTCAGTGACTGCACAATGTGCAGTTCCAACAACCAAGGGAAAAGATTAAGCTCTGAGACTATGTAGTGCATAGTTAAGGCAAGATTGAGGGACAAGATTGCACAGTTTTTAGAGCCAGTGGGACAAGCTGAGGGGATGAGCACTGAGAGGACACACTCCACAATGTTTGGAGGAAATGGAGGCAGGGCTACTGAATAATTTCATAGTTCATAGGCTGAGGGGATGAGCTTGAGGCTTTTTATTATGCAATGTGGAGTGAAGGCCAAGCAGAGAGGAATGATTGCACAATTCTGGAGGTTAAGGCCAGAGCATGAGCATAGAAACTACGCAGTGCAACAATCCTGGGAGGAAAGAACTTTGAATTGAGCAGTGCCAAGGGGAAAGGTCAGAGCTAGAGGACTAGAACTATGCATTGCACATTTTAGGGAGGTTGGGTGAAGCCAATTTTCTTAGTCAGAAAGCCTTCTCAGAAATGGCTAAGTGTAAGACCAATTATACTGATGTGAATAATGATTAGACTTCGAATGTGATCTCACACTTAGAATAATTGATGACACAACAACATAGATCACCTAGGACACATGAACAATGCATTTCTCTCCATGTGATCACTTTAAAAGCATTTATGACAAGTGAAATACTTAATATAGAATTTGGGACAACCATGACAACACTTGTTGGATAGTGCTCAGAACTATGTGAATGAGTGTGAAAGATGTTTACATAGTTAGAACAACTCATATACAGAAATATAGAGCTTTGACACCATCATAATAGCCTTATTTTCATTGTGTAATAGCCAATCATGCCAAAAGATGATAGTTTACCCAACATGCAAAAGGGAGCAAAATACTTCAAGAAAGCTAATGAAATAAGCTTCGGTGTTTGCAACAACAATCTACAAGACCAAGGAAGGCTATGAAATTAAGTGTAAGCCAAAATTTTGGAGGGCATTGTAGCAACTACAATACTTGGTGGCACAATGGTAGAATTCCAACTTCTTTGTCTCGGTTAACTTCTTCTGTGGAGGGACTTGGTTCTTCAGGGGTTATTGATTCATCATGCAGATTACTTTTGTCTTCCCACTTACCTCATGAATAGACATGATCTCCTTTATGCCTTCTCGGTTTAACACAACATAAGATTAAATGATATCACAATGTTTCAAATTGGAATGGTTAGTGTAGATCGCGAGCTTAATATTTCCAGAGTATAATTTTTCATCTCTACTGTTGTTCAACTACTAACAGGCCTGGACAGTACCCCAACGGAGTCATGTAGGAATACAAGCATTTCTCTGCTGTCAATGAGCCTAGATAGTACCCCAACTGAGTTTCTTTCTTCACCTCTCTTTGCAGGAAACCTTTTTCTTCTATTATCTTTATTTATTTATTTTAAAGAGGACTGTGCATCAAAACTTATTCATTTTTGGGCAGAAGAGGGATCCAAAATTTTTGAGAGCAGAAGAGGTTGTTCCTTTGGAGAAGCATATAGAGACCTCTGATTTAGGTTTTCTCATTTATATTTTTCCCCTTCTTCGCTTCTACTGATTTGATAAGCATGAAAACACTGAAACATAAAGAGAGAGTGTAGGCATGAAGTTTCTAGAATAGACATGGTTTCATGGTTGGACCAAAAATATCCCTACGGACGGATCGCATTTTCCGTCGAAAATTCATTGGCTAAAAGATATAACCAACACAAGGAAGATGGAAAGAAGGTTAGCCAAATGTTAAAGTGTCACAAGACTCTTTAGAGTTCGGCCACACACATACTAAGAAGCCACAACATGTATAGGCATAACACTTATTCACACAATGAAAACAAAAGGAGACAAACAACAAAAAGTAAAAATAAAAGAAACAAAACGAAAGGAAAGACAACAAAGAACAAGGAAGCAAAACCAGAAGATAAGAAAAAGAAGCTAAACCAAATCATAATGCAAGGGAAAGTAAGAAAAGACAAGAGATACTAAAGAGAACAACACGGGATGGGTTCAAGAGAAGGAAAACTAAGGTGCATCTAATCCTACTCCTAAACTAACAATTAGAAGGTAGGGGTCACGTATAATGGAATTTCCAATGTAGCCACCGTAGTTGTACCCAACCTGCATCCACGAAGATACGAACAGTTAAAAAAATATAGAGTAATATGCAATAGAAAAGGTAAGAACTTGAATAGCTTGCACAAAAATTTAAAGGTCTTTCTTGTCAGCAGAAAGATAAGAAATAACCTCTATTTCTATCCAGTTTATATTTTAAACCTTTCGACAAGAATCATCATTCAACAAACCTCAAAAACTTCTCGCGGATGTGTCTCCATCTGCACTAAACTCCTTAGTAAGTGCAACGAAATATCAAAACTTGTTACTTATGATAAAGCTTGCCACGTAAGACTATTCCAACCATTCAACGATTGGATCGTAAAATCCATTATGATCCTCTTGAAAAACCTGAAATATTTTTAAAGATGAATTTTCAATTAGAGGCAGGGGATTACGATGGGAATCTTGTGAGGGAAAAAATATTTGATCATATTCTGCAATCATGTCAAGACAACAAGGACCTGAGATAACCATCAACGAAGGATGAAGTGCCTCAACTTCTTGACAAAAATCCGAATAGTGAGATGTTGAACGATGAAGATTGAAGGATGTAAAAAAACTGCCATTGGATATACTGGTGGGAAAATGATAACATGAATGACAGTCATCAAAGACAAAATAATGATCAGATGAGTAGATTAAAGAACCAGATTCCTAGTTTGTAATAAATGAAGATAAATCAATTTGAATAATTATGTGAATTCTCTGAAAAATCGAACCAAGTTCCTCTAAAGCCAAATGTGGCAAACCATTTTCCTGTAACTAGAGACAAACTATGCAAGCATCGTAATCAAAAAAATAATTTAAAAGGGATGCTAGCACAAAAAATACATGAGACCATAGAGGACATGGTGAATGAAGAAGAACTTGATTCGTGCGATAAATCATGCCTTCATTATTCTCAAGAGGATAATAGGTGCAATGAAGGGGAATATTTTCAATATACCATTCACAAGAAAAACCAAGAGCTGACTATTAAGAGATGAATCTGATAGGCATGCTTCCTTCTGCCAAAGATAATCTTTGAAATGATAAACTTCACAATTACATGACCCTATGAGAGATACCCATTCCAAACCTGAGTTTGATGTGAGAGATTTGCATGAAGATGAATAAACTGAAAAATATTCCTAAATCTGGTCATAAGTAAAACCTTGAAAATTTGAAAGATCATACCCGAAATACCAAACAATTTTCAAAAAGAAATTTACATCGAGTGAAACCATACAGAGAGAAGAGTTGTGAGGGAGAAACCAAATCTAGCTTAGTTTGGGGGGCTTACCAGAGTCGCGAGGTCATGACATAACCATCAATGGAAGTTGAAGTGCCTCAACTCCCTCGTAGGTCCTGGAACTTTCCAGAATTCTAAAATCACATTTTGAAGATTGTACCAAATTTTTCATTGTGTGAGGATAGACGCTACCACTAATTTTAATAAGACCACTTCTGATCGGATGGCAACCATCTTTGTTATTGGTTTTACCAGATTATTCCACTTCAACAACCAAATTACTCAAGTCAAAAGATTCTTCTGATCACAAATTTGAAGGTGAATGGATCAGAGAAATTTCATGAGCAAGTTGATTTGAAGAGTTGTCTTCATGCAAGAGAAGATATGATGAGGGGTGGACAAAGTACTCAACGATTTGATTGTTTTTTGCACCATGGATAATTTCAAGTAGATGCATTATAGACAGTAGAGCACAAGGGATAATTAGATGAAGATGAAGTTTCGATAAGCACATCTTCTTTGACCGAATCAGATTCTGGATCTAAAGTAAAATCCTCATGAGAAACAAAAAGATTAGTTGATGCACCTGGGAAATCGTGATCACATACATCAACAATGTCATCACCATTATAATGATTGTTGCCCGAGTTTATAGATTGATCAAAATAATTGGTTACATTTTATTGACTACCAAGATTAGCAGATTCATAATCATCCAAGAATGGAAGCACATTGTTTTGACATGGAGGATTTTGAAAAAGAGGAGAAACATTGAAAGCAGCTTCACCTTCCTGTTCCTCTACCTATGTAATGTGACTACCTTGTATCTTATCGCAATTTGAACTAACAATGCGAAAATCAAGAGAGTGTGAAAGACTAGCTGGTGGAGCAGATTGGTTGAGCAGATCATGGTACAAAGAGTCATGGCTTGTAGATGATAGAGGATAACAAAAATCTAAATCAGATTTGAGACTAGAATTATAAACAGTAACATCATCTTGTAGAATGGAGGAGTTATTATTCACCATAGGATTCATAAGCCATTCTGGGATTTCATCCATTGAAACTGAGTCGTGACAAGCGGAAGAGGAATGAGAAGATGGATTAGGAATTTAATTAATAGATTTCCCAACTTCATTGTCATCTCATGAAGACACCCTCACTGGAATGGGAAAAGGAAGAGGACAAAGAACAAAAGGAGCATTCAATTCCTCCTCTGAAAATATAGTTGTCTCATGATTTAAAAGAATCAGGGAAGAAGAAACATCAGGTGGTTTGGATTCACCATGCAAAGAGATATGAACCAACCAATTGAACTTTTGTTTAAAGAAATCCCAATGCGTATTTTCTTCAGGAACTTCATAGAAAAGGTGAAGGAAACGATCAGACAAATCCTTAATTGATTCATTAGGCTTCATTCTTAGTTTATTAATTCATTTAAGAACATCCCGATAATTATGCCTATCAAATTATTTACGAAGCTCCTTTGCAAGTTTGTCAAATGAATGGATCGAAGCAGAAGGTAATGTATGATACCATCTCTTAACACGACCTTCAAATGTGAGGGTGAGAAATCTAGCCATAACATCCTTGCAATGTATTCCATTAGAAAAGAAAAAATGGACAACTTGAAACATATTTTCATGAAAATTTAATTTGCCCTCATCATCAAACTTAAATTGGGACAGGTTATGGGTAACTTCCACAGGGATGGTAAGATTAAGCTCTTTAGAAACATCCCAGGATTATGATTTGAGGAAGAGACATTTTTTATAGGAGATTCAAAGTAGATTCAATGGGAACAACCTGTCATCTAGCCCTCCTTCTAGTGCCACTATTGGTAGTGCTAGAAATCCATCAACCAAGGGGTTTCATGGATTTGAAGTTCCAATTAGACCTCACACTATTGAGAGTAGGAGCCCCATCCGAAATAACGACCTGATTTCCATGTATTCTTATAGATATGACTTGGATCTAACTATCAACAAGAGAGAGGAGTGCACATGTGCCTTTGAAAAGCAAGGGGGGGTGCTTGGTGAGTGTTCAATCGTATCTGTGTCAAAGTTATTTCACTGCAGAGGGCAGGAGAAGAGAGCCTCTAAGAGAGAGGTAGTAGTACCACCCTAGTAGAGACACACATGAACAAGAAAGGGGGATACAACATCAAGCAGAATAGTCCACAGAGATGCGATAGTCATTGAAACCAATATGAGGATTAAGGTCTGTCAAATATCTAGTGGAATAATCCATGAGGATGTGACAACAATAATATAAATTACAACATATTCTCAATATGATAAGTACTAAAATAGCCAAAATAGTTCAACTACTTTAGCATATATGAAAGAAAACATGAATTACAAAAATTCACATAATAGTCTTACAAATATCCATAACCCATGCATGAAGAACGTGTTGGCTCATTGGGCTTCTCTTATTAAATAAAAATTCTAGGACACATGTATACAATGAACATCACCAGCTCGAATAGTGGAGAGTTGGAGCCACTTCTTGCTCCTCAAAAAAACTGATCTATCTCTCTAATGCCTTGAGGGAGTATATATAATCAAGGGGTGATGCTTCCCCTTCCTTGTGACACTTTAACTACCCTCATGACTGTTTGACTTCCTATGACTTTTCAACTTTACATGACTCTTTGTATTCCACACATGTCCTTTGGAATTTCACTTTATAATACATTTCTGAAACATATGTTACATCATTGGCCACAAGGTGTGGCATGCGACTACTCATGAAACAACATGACATGGTACTACTGACATGGACTGCATGATGATATGGAAATTTCAAGCCACTGTTGCTGCTAAGTGCTAAGTGTATGATTCTTCTTTTCACCTCTGTATGACTTGGTGATATGGAATCTTCAATGATCTTAAGTCTCTAGTTGCAATCACAAACTGATGTCCCTTCTACTTCTCTTGATTGATTAGCTTGTGTATTCAGCTGCAAGTGTGGCTTCCAGCAAGTGTCTCTAAGATAACACATTTTGATCCATTAACTAAGCCAGAAACAGGTGACAGGTCAGGAGAGAGGGCTCAGTGACTACACAGTGCATAGTTCCAACAACAAGGGGAAAATCTTGATCTCTGAGACTACGCAATGCACAGTTCAAGAAAGACCAAGGGACAAGACTGCAAAGTTTTTGGAGCCAGTGGGATAGGCTAAGGGGATGAGCACTGAGAGGACACACTATGTAGTTTTGGGAGCCAGTGGGATAGGCTAAGGGGATGAGCACTGAGAGGACACACTATGTAGTTTTGGGAAGCAAGGGAGGTAGGGAAACTATGAAATTATGTAGTTCAGAGGCTTAGGGGATACACTTGAGGCTTGTGAATTCATTATGCGTAGTGAAGGCCGAGATAGGAGGAATGATTGTGCAATTCTGGAGGTTAATGCCAGAGCTTGAGCACATAAAAAACACAGTGTATCAGTCCTGGGAGGTGGGAACTACGCATTATGTAGTGCCAAGGGGAAGGTCACTGCTACGTTTAGGGAGGCTAGGTGAAGCCAAGTTTCTTAGTCGGAAAGTCTTCTCAGAAATGGCTAAGTGTAAGACCAGTTAGACTGATGTGAACAATGATAAGACTTTGATTGTGATCTCACACTTAGAATAATTGATAATACAACAACATAGATCACCCATGACACATGAACAATGCATTTATGTTTGTGACCACTTTACAACCATTTATGACAAGTGCGATACTTAAGATAGACTTTTGGATGACCGTGATGAAACTTGTCTAACAATGCTCAAAACTCTATGAATGAGTGTGAAATATGTTTGCATATTTATAACAACTCATATACAAAAATATAGACCATTGAAACCATCATAATAAGCTTATACACATTGTGCAACAGCCAATCATGCCAAAACACGATAGTTTACCCAACATACAAAAGGGAGAAAAACACTTCAAGAAAGCTCATGAAATAAGCCTCGGTGTTTGCGACAACAATGTACAAGACCAAGGAAGGCTCAAAAACTGAGTGTACGCCAAAATTTTGGAGGGTGTTGTAGCGGCTACAACATAGGACCAAAATGGTGATTATCATATATAATAATAAATTATGTATCTTATAAATTATTTATATTAAAGTATATATTATTATTATTTTTAATTATTTACTATTATTTGATTATAAATTTATTTTTGATAATGACAATGGAGAACATTAACTAAAATTTAAATGGTGATTATTATATATAATAATGAATTATGTATCTTATAAAGTATTTTTTCACTAGGAAAAAAATTGTAATTTTTATTCATTGTAAAAATGATTCAAAATTATACTTACAAGTTTTAATAGACATGCATTGTAACAACCCTACCCTGCATCATTTGAACCCTACGCATGGCCTCCTCCCTTGGATTCCAGGGCCTCCTACTCCCGGAGGGCTCAACCCTGCTCCAGTGCTCTCCATGGTCCCTTTGGAGCCTCCTTTGGATGGTGACTTGGTCCCTGTTAACTTCTCACAACCTTCAACACAACAAGATGAAAACAAAACAACCTTTGCTTCTCTTCTCTCCTCCATTTGGCCTTCTCGTCCAAAACCTTCAAGCTCTAAGTTTTTGAAGAAAATAGAAGACATTCCTGAAATAATCCTTTTGCCTTCCCTTCCTCGTCATGCTGCTCTTTCTCTATCAGAGCGAGGCTTGGTCGGACAATTCACTGGCCTTTGGCCATCTCCCCACTAGGTTCTTAAGTGGGTAGAAAGAATTTGGACCTCCTTCATCAATGAGAAAATCTAAATAAGGTTTTGTGTTAGAGGTTAATACACATTTCACTTTGAAACAAAATAAGATAGAGATCTTATCTTCAGAAATGGCCCATACTTCATGGACACAAGGGGCCTTTATCTAAATAGGTGGACTCCGGATTTTGACCCTAAGATGGATGTGCTGAATGCAGTGCTAGTATGGGTGAGGCTTCCTCATCTCCGACTTCATTTCTGGGGAGACTAATCAGTTAAAGCAATAGGAAATGCAATGGGGAAAAACATTGACAGAAGTGAGCCAAAGGAGAATATGCATGCATGCGCAAGAATATGTGTGGAAGTCGACCTAGGAAAAGGGCTACCAAAAGCAGTCAGGATCAAAGTAGACAGTTGGGTGCACATTAAACAGCTTGACTATGAACAAATACCATTCAAATGCAAGGTATGTCATGAATACAATCATTTCGCTAATAGATGCTCTAAAAAACAAGAAAATGAAGAAACATAAACTTGGGACCCAAAATGGGAGCAAGTAAAGAAGAAAAAGACAGCAAAAAAAATATTCCATTCAATCCTCTCCATCCTCACATCTTTCTTCTCATATCCCCCTTTAAAACCCCTCTAATACTCCCTTTATCTCAGCTCCCCTTTCTTGCCCCTCTTCCCTAAGGCATGTGTCCATCCCCCCTCCTCCCTCCTCTGCTCTCTTGGTTCCAAACCCTTTTGGTCCTCTTGAGGATCTTGATCTCCCCTCCTCTCCTCCACCTTCCCCCCCTATTCTCCCCCTTCTCTCTATCGCCTCCCCTTCCTCTCCCCTTCTTACCCTTAGCGCCCCCCCTCCTTTGATCGAATAATCACTCGCACTTTGTCCAAAGATCATCTCTCCTTTCTCGACCATCCAAAAATATCAGGAAGGAAATCCAACAGAGAAATCAGAGATGAAGTGGCAACCAAGGAAATGGAAATGGGCACCCAAAAACCTTTTGACACCTATTGAGAAAAGAGAAAAGAAAAATTATTCATCCTTCAAGAGGGAAAGGTCCCTCTACCCACAATCAAAAGTTATAATGAATATAGTCTCTTGGAATTGCAGAGGAATGTGAAGTTCTCTAAAACATAATGCAATGAAAGATTTAATTGCATTGGAAAAACTTGATATTATCATCGTCCACGAGACAAAAATAAGTGAAAAGGAAATGGAGAAACTGACTCAAAAAATAAGAAGTTATGAAGGAACATCAATTCCAACAGTTGGAGCTTCAGGAGGAATATGTACTTTATGGAAACCAGGGAAATGGGAGATGGTACAGCAATTGAAAGAGCAACATTGGATAAAAATAGACATAAAAAACAAAATTACAAAAGATCAATACTGCATTATAAATGTTTATTCTCTAAATCATTACAAAGACAAGGAAGTATGTTGGAATAGTCTAAAAAATTATCTCTTATAGGTAAAAAACAACAACATAATAATAGGAGGACATCTCAATTTAGTTCTAAATGCAGAGGAGAATTTTGGTGGGAAATTTCATGCTGATCCATCAAGGGAAATTATAGAAACAATTATGGATTCTTTTAATCTGATGGACATGCCTCCAATCAATGGGAAGTATACATGGAGCAACAAAAAGTTGGGGAAAAATAACATTAAGGAAAGGTTGGACAAAATATTAATTCAAGACAAAATAGTCACCAACTTTAGCGATATTAAATCAAGGATTATTGACAACACAACCTCAGATCACAAGCCGACGGTGATATCTCTAAGGAATATGGGGAATCTAGGTCCATCTCCTTTTCAATATGCCCTATATGGAATGAGAGCAAGGATGAAAAAAATATCATAACTAATGTGTGGGAAAATCAGATAATAGGTTCACCAAACTATGTATGGGAGTCAAAATTAAAATCTCTGAGAAAAGAACTGAAAAAGTGGGAAAAGAACAATCAAATAGAAACTCAAAAAAAGGAAGATAGAAATAATATTTTTTTTTGAGAGAGTACAAGAGGAAAAAGAACAACAATAAGAGACAAAGGAATGCCAATGATAGGAAAAGAAAGCATATTGGGAAATGTACAGGAAAAATAGAATTGAAGAAGAGGAGTGGAGATTAAAATCATGAAGTCTCTGGCTGAAGGCGAGCAACAAAAATACAACATTCTTTCATAATACTACAAGGATGAGGAGAATACAAAATCAAATTGACAATATAAAGGATAATGAAGGCAAAGAAATCAGAGGACAAGAGGAAATAAAGGAGGAATTTAGCTATTATAAAAATCTTCTAATAGCCACAACAAAAAACTCTAATTATAAAGCTTTTATATGACACATTCCCAAAAAAATCAGCGAAGAAGAAAACAAATAACTCACCAAAGAAGTCGAAGAAAAGGAAATTTACTCAGCTGTGTGGGATCTCCATTCGGACAAGGCCCTAGGTCTAGATCGATATTCCATTTCATTCTATCAAAATAGCTGGAAAATTACTAAAAATGATTTGATTATAATGATAAAAAATGCTTTTGGAAAAAATAAGGTAGGAGGATTCACAAATTCCTCCTATCTAGCACTGATACCAAAAGAGACAAGGGAATCTACATTCAACAGATTTAGGCCTATATCTTTGTGCAAATCTTCCTATAGAGTCATTACAAAGATAATAGAAAACAGAATAAAAGTATGCTCCTAGATATAATCTCATAAAATCAAGGAGGATTTGTTCCAAATCGACAAATTCTTGATAACATCCTGATCGTACTAGAAGCATTGCATACTAGTTTACTGAAGAAGGAAAAAGGAATGATAGTAAAGCTAGATATTTAAAATGCTTTTGACAGGGTCAACCCCATCTTCCTCTTTGATGTTCTTCAGAAATTTGGATTCTCTAAAAGGGTAATTGACATAATAAAAGCATGTAGAGTAGGTCCTTGGATCGCTCCTTTGATCAATGGAAGACCAAGTGATTTTTTCAAAAGCTCAAGGGGACTTAGACAAGGTTGTCCCCTCTCAACTTTTCTTTATATTATCATGGCCGACTCTTTGAGAAGAAATCTTGAGAAATGCAGGTGAGATCATTTATTAACTAGTCTCACAATCTCCCCAGAAGTAAAAGGTATCAACCATTCACTATTTGCAGATGACACTCTAGCGATGGGAGGGGTCTCCTACATTATAGCAAGAAGGATACAAAAGGTGCTAAATAGCTTTATGGAATCCTTAGGAGGCCTTCTAAATAACAAAAAATGCAGAATTTATGGGTGGAATACCTCACCACGCTCTCTACAAAAAATATCTCAAATACTGGAAATCCCCTCTCAAGAAATATGGAGTCATTTTCATTACCTCGACCTCCCAATATCCAAAGAAAACTAAGGCGGAGCTTTGGAACAAATACATAGAGAAAATGAAAAAAAAAATGTTCAAAATTGGAGCATGAAATGGCTTAACCTAGTGGGAAGAGTGACATTAACCAAGTCTATGCTCACAACACTACCAATATATCACTTTGCAACAATTTTAGCACCAACAAGTATTCATAAACAAATAGAGCTAGTAATCAGGGGGTTTCTCCAACAAGGTGGAAAAGTTGTCTCAAAAGAGTTCAGTCTCGTTAAATGGGACCAAGTAACACAGCCATATGAGAAAGGAGGTCTGGCTATAAGACTCCCAGGACTCCTGAACTTGGCACTTGGAGCTAAAATAACATGGAGGTTCATCACTGGAGAGGATATCTGATAGAAGAAAGTATTGGAAGAAAAATATATAAACCATGACAGAGTGATCCTTTTAGAAAAAGGATTCCCAATAAGGCCTTACTGTCAGGTTTGGAGTTTGATTAAAAAAACTCTTCCCCTCATCAAGGAAAATTCCTCTAAGACGTTAGGGAATGGAAAGAGCATCAAAATTTGAGAGAACAGTATTATGGGAAACCCTCCCATAGCCTACCAAGTAAATCTCCATGCCTTAAGAGGTTGGATGAAAGAAAAAGGAATCAAGACACTTGAAGATATCTCTCAATGGCTAGATGGGGAGTGCGTAGAATGGAGGATCTATAACCTTCCCCAAAACCTTAAAACTCAATGGAAGACCTTATTAACTCTTCTCAAGTGAGCATCTCCCCTGAGCCATGACATCAAAGACTCACTCAGATGGGATCCAAATGGTGGAGGCTATTTAGTAAAGCCTGGTTATATTACTACACAATCTCAACAAGAAACTCAAGAATGGGACTATTGGAGGAATGTGTGGAAAATCGAAAGTCTACCAAAATTCAAAAGTTTTCATATGGACCCTCCCCAAAGGTAAAACTTTAACAATTGACAACCTTAAAAAAAAGGGATTTGCAGGTCCATCTCGTTGTGTTATGTGTTAGGCAAGTGAAGAAAGTATCCAACATCTATTTTTGGAGTGTGCCCTTGCACAAGAATGCTGGCACCTTCTAGATAGTCCCTTGGAGGTCATAACACAGCTATCTCAACCTTTTAATGAATTCTTCTCTACATGGAACAAGAACTACCCATGCTATTTAAAAAATAAGGAAACAATAAAAAGATATTGGAATAGCCTTCCCACATTCTTGTGTTGGCAACTATGGTCAAGGCCAGAAATCAAAGCATATTCAAAGATCGACCTCCAAGTATTAGCACAGTATTGGCAAGAACATGGAGTCTGACAACATAATTTCTAACATCTAAAGGAGAAAAAATAATAGAACTATTTGAAGATTCTTCGGCGAAAATCACATAGAGAAATTTTTGTCGACGCATTTCGAACCAACCAGTGTGGTTCATTGTCAGGACAAGTTGAATGAGCAGATCTGGCTATGCACTTTAAATAGATAGGGCAGAATATCCAATGACTCAAATTTCTCGATAAGGTAACGACTAAAAAGACAAAAGCTTGATTTGACCTGATAGCGGCTAGTTTGACCATGATAAGGGGTATTTATTTATTTATTTTTATCTATATATATAAAGAAAATTCGGTTATTAATATAGAATAAATCAATATAATATAATAAGTAAATCATAAACAATTAATTTCAAATATATTAAAAAATCTAAATTAATTTAAATTTGTTAGAATTAATTAAATTTATTTATTTTTTTAATTTTTTTATGTGTATCAATTTGAACTTAATTTACATAAAAGTTAATTTAAAATTAATCTATTTTTTATAATTAATTATTTAAACTTATATACTATTTTTACTCTTAAATAGACCTTGAATTAATTTTTATATTTCCAACCCTTGTATTCTCTAAAAGTTTTTTGACGAATATTTATATTTCAATAAATATATATTAAAAATCACTCTAATTTTGGTTTTATAACTAATTAATATTTTTCTAACAATTTAAAATTATTTTATTCTTATTTATTAATATATTTGAAATTATTTATTTATTTTTAATAATTTTACTTATTATATATATATAATTTTACTTATTCTAACAAATTTAAAATTAATTTAGATTTTTTAAATATATTTGAAATTAATTTGTTTTATATGATTTACTTATTATTATTTATATTGATTTATTCTATATTAATAACTGAATTTTTCATATATATATATTATTAATATATATATTATATATATATATATAAATAAATACCCCTTATCATGGTCAAACTAGCCGTTATCAGGTCAAATCGAGCTATTGTCTTTTTAGCCGTTACCTTATCGAGAAATTTGAGTCATTGGATATTCTTCCCTATCTATTTAAAGTGCATAGCCAGATCTGCTCATTCAACTTGTCCTGACGATGAACTACACTGGTTGGTTCGAAACACGTCGACAAAAAATTCTCTATGTGATTTTCGCCAAAGAATCTTCAAAAAGTTGATATGGATCATAGAAGTCTCAATTCAATAATAGAACTAATCAAATCCAACAAGAGGAAAGAGTTTGGATTGAATTTTCGCTGAGTAAGCACACAAGATCAAACATCATCAAACCAATTCACAATACTCAGAATTGGAAGATCAGATTAAAAAGAGAAGAATTGAAATTATGGATAGAAAATTTAAAAATACCATGTTTTGTATTTGATGGTGCATCAAAGGCAAACCTGAGCAAAGCCGGAGCTAGAGGCTTCTTATTCGACCCAGGTGGAAGAAATTCAATTACATATGAATGGGGGTTAGGGGAAATCTCAAATAATATAGCAAAATCTTATGGCTTATTAATAGGAAATGTGATATTAAGACAAAGATACATGCAGAACCCAATAATTCTAGGAGACTCAGCTATTATTATTCAAGCAACAGTTGAGAGAAATACTCCCTCGAACACGGATTTGAGCCAAATTATTAAAAGGATAAAGAAAAATCTGATGCATTTGGGAAATGTCACATTTAAACATATACTGAGAGAAAACAATGGAATTGCAGACAAACATGCCAATCTGGCAGTATCTCATCCTATAGGAGGATCTCGAATATCTAATGAGATTGCACAAATATCAATTCCATAAGTGGACAAGCTACCAAATGCAACGAATGCATCATTGGTCATGGGAGTCAAGGTTGGAAAAAGTATTATCAATACAAAATCCAATGAATTCAAATATTTGGAAAATCCTCATCGACAGCCATATCAGTCAGATTTTGCATCCCAAGCAATATGATATTGCACATGATTCTCGTGATCTCTCAAAAAACATCCTCTTGATTTGGTCTATCACTCTACTATTTAAACAACCACCCCCCTTGAATTATCTCATCACTGGATGCAATAATCTTCTCTCTGGCAACGTAGTGCTTCTATCTCTTTCTGATGTTTTGTCTATGCTCCCTCATATTGCTCTAAGCTCTCTTCAATCCCCTCTCTATGGTCTCTTGAGATACCTCCCGATCAGATCCTAGTCCTCTCTTATTAATTGTGACATTACCCCTCTGAGTCATCTCCACATCGGGGTTACCAAGACCATTTCAATCTTCTCTTCAACTATCCATTAGTGCGTTGTTTCCTTTACGCTCTATTATTCCAACCCACACTTGTTGTGCATATTGCATAAGAATCATCTCCCTTGTTTCCCCTTGATAATCTCTTCCTTGCTATGGAGTGTAAGAATATATTTTCCTATTGCCTACTATTTACTCTTCCTTTTTCTGGTCGTTGTTCTCCTTCCTTGGAGTGTTGGCACAAATATCAATTTTGGTATGGAGATGAACCCTTTGGATATAGCATTGCAGAATGAGTAGTGTGTTGTATGCAAGGCTAATAAATTTATGATATACCAGCTCAGAGAGATTATCAAGGATTACAAATTCTAGTCTAAGTCAAAGAACTCTTTTCTCAAGAGGCAACTAGATTATCAGAATAAAGAAATGGCTACTCTTAAAAATAAGTGCAAGCATGTCGAAGAATCTATTAACTACCTTAAGGGACTGATCTTCAACTAGACATGAGAAAACTCCAAATATCAAAGCAACAATATTTTCTCTTGCTCACAGCAGGAGCCCTCAGTCAACAAATATTAGAAGACTCAAGATCAAGCCTTACTACAGCTCTATGTCTCTATCTCTAAAATTTATATATGCTCTGTAAATTTAAATATTTGTTAAACCATTTTGGTCGGATATACAAGAAAAATGTTCTAGGAAATCCAAGAAACAATGGAGGTGAGGCATGGAATTTAGGGACTGTGCTCCCTCTCTTTTTTTTTTTGAATGCATACCTCTACTATGATATGATGTAATGGGAGCAAGCTCCCATTTGTTCTTGTTTTTTGGGATATAAATATTAGTAACCGATTTTGTTAAAAACAATTATTCAAAATTACAATCTGAAGATACATACAATGTGTATTTGTGTTGTTTTGAGATTTTAGATATTCTTTGCCTAAAATCCATTCAGAGTTTCAAAAAACAGTGAATGTTAGATAACTAGTTCTAGACATCACATAAAAAAAAGTATAGCAGATCCTACTGTGTAAACATAGCAACCTAGATATAATAAGTCTGTGATGATGAGCAGATATATAGAGTGACAAAAAAATTAAGTATAAGTCAACCTTTCCTTTCTAGGGGTTCCTTGAAAGCCCTGTGAAAATACTCATAACTTCTACCCTTGCGCTATTCTAATACTTGCCACTTTTTTTTTTTTTTCCAAATTTAGACCTTCTTTTGATAAGCAGTCTGTAGTTTGGTCCTGTATATGTGAGAAAATGAGATGTAATTGATGTTGTCTTTAATCCTTAAAGTGTCATGAAAAAGAGGAGAAAGAAGAATATTTTTGCACACTTGATTCCAATTAATCACGTTAATAATTAACATTGAGTCCCCATAAACTTGTAATTGAGTACATCATTTTTCCATAACAAAAAGTAATAAATGTTTGCATACATAAATTTCTGCCTGGTTGTTTATCCCTAGACCAAAACCCATTTTGACATGGAAAGTACAATATTTAGTTAAGAAAAAGATGAATCCTCTTTTGATCCTTTGTCCCTAATCACATGAAGCTCCTTTAAAATAAACCCATGATCAGTATCAATCAAGAAATTCTTCACGAATAATTCTTGTAGGAGAAAAACCTTTTTTCCGTAGGAAGGTGATTGACGATAGCAAGGGCTTCAATCACTACATGATCAATAGATGATGGTTGGTCCTAGAATATATCATTTTTTCATGCCAACCACACTCCCCAAAAAATGATCAAAGGGAGTTCCTTATAAGGATGTGAAGTGGGATTTAGAATCCACTTTGTCAAATATTCTTCCATAGATGCACCTTCCTACTATCCTAGTTGACCTATAGTCGCTTGACATCCTACACAGATTTGTTTGATGAATGGGTATTCCTAGAAAATGTGAATTATCGTTTTCTCATTGTTTTTGCACAAAGGGAACCAACCAAGCCCAATGACATACCTTATTTTAAGTATATCCTAGTTTGGGATCTTTCTCTCTATTATGCACCACATAAAATGTTTTTCCTTGGTTGGGCACTTTGATTTCTAAAGCATTTTTCACCACCACTTTAACTCTGTAGGGAATTTATTTGCAATCAATTTGATGTATCTAAGCTTGGGGACATATTCACCAAAATGAGAGGAATTCTAAATAATTTCATCCTCTTTGTAAATATATCATGATTAACATTTAGAGCATTTACATATGCATTCTAAGATTCATGAAAAGTTGTTTCTAGTCCCAACTCCCTAGTAGCCATCCATCCTTGTCTCCAAATAGTAGTTTTGGCCAAGTTTCCGATGTGTGCAAGTTTAGAGAGTCCCCTGTCATGAAGAAAGTCAACGAGTGAATGGGGAAGGAAATGGTTTTAACCACTACAAGGCCAAGGATAAAGTCTTACCCTGACTTTGTCACCATTTCCAACCTTCTAGGCTAGACCATTGTTGTTGAGGCTGAAAGCGTTTAGAATATCTTTCCAAACAACATATATATTTGACCGAGGTTTGTCAACCCTCCTAATCCAATATTCCAATGAGCTTGGTGATTTATATTTTTAAACTAAAAATGTCCAAAGACCCTCCTTTGAGATAAGTCTCCAACCACATTTTGTAGGAAACAATTTGGAAAACAAATAAATGTTCTTCAGTCTGCATCCAACCAGAAGTTTAGGCAATGATATCTTGTCCCATTTAACCAAGGAGAGGATCCTTTTCTTCTGCCTACCAGACCATAAAAAGTTGCAACAAATTATTCTGATTTTATCTAAGATACCCTTTGGTATCCATGTTGTTGGGTCTCCATTTTGTCTTATTTTTATTTATTTCTCTCATGCTTCCGATTAGCTAAATGATTATTTTTGAAGAGTATTTGTTACTTCTTTATTTTAACAGGATTAAAATAACATTAATGAGAGTTTAATTAAGATTTGTATGTTGCAGGATTAAAACCAGTTTGGTTATACTTTGGGACGTGCCTGCACCATTGCATTTACGTGCCTGCGCCATTGTACTTACCTACCTGCACCATGCAATGGATTCCTACACCATTTACCTGCTTGCACTCCGAAGGATTCCTAGACTGCATTCACATTCTTTGTGCATGTACTCGAACCCTCGATTCATGGGGATCGAATTATATCAACTATTGACTTGTATAAGGATTTTTCTCCTTGGCTTGCTATGGAGCATATGGGTTACTACTTCAGTCAGACACATATGTTAATTGTTGATCCAGGAGGATCTCATCAGATCTGTTACATAGTTTCAGTGTCGTTGTCAGCATTTAGTCCAGTGTCGTTGAGTTTTGACAATGTTGTTTATGGTTCAGGTTGTTCAGGTGATGTTAATGGTTTTCATGGTGATATGGTTTGGTATCTGGTTGTTGACATGTGATTGTCGTCCACCTCACAGGATTTTGTTGTCAACATGTTGGTTGTCGTCAGTTCTGCTAAGAACTGGTTGTCGACATATGATTGTTGTCTGCCTCGCAGGATTTCATTTTCGACATGTTGGTTGTCGTCAGTTCCACCAGGAAATGGTTTTCGATGTGTGGTTGTTGTACACCTCCAAAGGATTTGGGTGTCGAAAAAGGCTTGTCATTGTGTCGGTTTGAATGTCGCTTTGTGAAAATTGAAACTAAATGGGTATTTTTTTATATGATGTAATGACAAAACCTAATCCTAAACCTAGAACCTAATGCAAACATTCAAAAATGAATTAAAAAACATTAAACCTATGCTAAACGACCTAAACCCTAAGTCCTAAACCTATCAGACCATATTGCAAATATAAACTATGTATTAAAGATGCATAAACCTATGTTTTTAAACCCTCGTCCTTTGTTATAAACATTTCATATAATAAACATTATAAAACAAATACAAATTATAAATATCAGTCCCCTGATCGCGGGCCTTAACCGCATGGGTATGGAGACCATAGCAACAGATATGTGAACAAATGGAGATGTAGCGGAACCTCCGCAGTATTGATCACAGAGTTACATAACTGCAGTCAACCATGCGAACATTGGAGTTAATAACCATCAGGGGTTATGTTAACCACTGGGCTTGGAAAGCCGCAAAGGGAGAAGACCACACGGGTTGTAACCATGTGAACAAGCGCAGATTTTAGTCCCTAACTGTCATCTCTAAACCACATCGGAGTTGTTAACTAACGGGCAGAGTTATCGCACGTGAACATGCTAACCGATTATTGGAACCACCAAGGAGAACTGTTGCCGACACCATTGGGCGGATAAGCCACTAGGTGTATGACAATGGTTAGACCGCCTTGTTCACATGCGGGCGGTCAACCTCCTCCTCCCAATCAGCAAGACGCCATGGTTTTATGTTTATTATATGGTTATATTTTGGTTTTTGTTAAGTTTTTACATTTAATACTAATTCAATGACCATGGTGCTATCCTAAGGTGGCAAAACCTAACAGGACCGAGACTCATGACCCCAAACATCAGCCAATTCATGCCAAGTTTAGTCCAGAGTAGTTCGAATGTACTTGCAGGGCTATAAGAGGCAATTTTTATTCATCGAAGAGAGGAGAGTGTTTTTGAGTTTCATGTGTAGGTTTTGGAGGGATATACGCTGTTTTTTTTTTCAGTGTCACAGGAGCATCCGGAGTTGGAATTGGGAACTATGATAGGGATTGGAAATCTGATTCAAAGAGATTTCTCATGACAGTAACCAGAAGTTCCTGCATGCACATTTATTTTGGTCAAATTACTACGTAATCAACCTCCTTGGTTTCAATCCTAATAAAGCGGTCACCCATCTTGAAAGCAGACCCAAAGACGTAGTCCATCAAGGATGAACTCTGTAATCAATCTTGTTGTCTGGTATCACTGTGTATTTCCTGTTTTCACTTTTGTTTTGCATCTTATTTATGTTTTATCAGTTGTCATAAAGTCTTCTTCTGATCTGAAAATGGGGCACTTGGGCTTCTTGTCTAATTTACAAGAACCTCTCCCACTTCCAAAGCTTTAAATATTCCCAAGTCTTATTGATTAACCAATGCAGACTTAAGAAATGCTTGAAAATATAGGTGTATGCTGGTATTTGTTTTTAACTAGTTATATGCCTTAAATTCTATTGTTGTGCTGTAAGCTGATGTGCTTAAATTGATACATAAATACATATAACAGTAAATAATGCAGCAGAGACAATGCAGCAATAAAACACACACAAAACAACAATATTAATTAGGATTTCACCCAAAACTCTTGGGCTACGTCTCCGTGAACTCTAGTAAACTCAACTAGGCTCTCTGGGATTATGGTATAAGTACTTTTTACAAGCTCTTGGTTCAACTCCTGCTGTTTTACACAAAAATAGTGGGTTTAGACACCATTTTATCCCCTAGCTCTTGAAGCTCCTGGCTTTCTAGCTCTCAGCTCTCACTCTAGCTCTTGGCTCTGGCTCTTCGGCTCGGGCTTCTTTGGCTCTCAACAATGTACAACTCTCTAGCCTTTCACTTGAACTCCAAGTGACTCCCTTGGCTGCTTTGCGCATTCACTTTTGCTCCCTTAGCCTTTTTTTGCTTCTGCCTTTTGCTTTCTAAGCTCTTGCTCTCAATTGAGCTCTTTCAGACCCTGCGCTGCCTGCTTATGCTCGGTTTCAGCAACAACTCCAGCAACCCCTCTGTCTCTGACATTTATGGCTTTTAAGCCAATCGGTGATTGTCTGTTCATTTTCCCTATCGGGCTCTCTGGCTTCCAGCCTCTATCCGCTCGAATCCCCCTTCTGAGCTTTATCAATCATGGCACAATGCCTTCAAGGGAGGTGGCCACTTGTTCTGTAACGGAAGGAACCATCATTGCGTTGAAAAGCCCAAAACGGTTGTTTTCTGTTTACACAGAGAAACACTACAAAAAATGGAAAAATCCGCCAAAACACTATTCACCAGATTTCAAATATTCATAAATCCACACTATATTTCCATCGAGTTTGCCTTTTAAATCGGTTGTCGCATCTTCACCGTTGATTTGGAAGATCTAGATCCAACGGCTATGGTTCATTTCAGGCGGCTCATGCGTACGGAGGTTAACCGCCCGATACGGGTGGTTTTCTCTCTCCTCAGCCTAGACACGTGGTAGCCATTGTATGGGATCGGGCGGAGACTAGCCTAAACCATTTACCGCCTTTGGCTCTCCCAAAATCTTGCCTATTTTGTGATTTCCCTTTGTATTTAAAATGCATTAAAACGCTGAAAATCCAGCAAAATGGCCTTATGGTGGATTTGAGATAATATAAATTTGTATTTAGAAACCCCTTTCGGTTCCGGATTTCATCGCATCGGTGCTTCCCCTCATATTTCATTTATCAAACGAAATACATAGCAAAATACATAACAAAATGCCATTGGGCGGATTTCAAAAATATATCAACTGTCTCCTATAGCCCAATTGGGTCCGGTTATTGCATCGCATATATATATATATATATATATATAATATATAATATATATATATATATTATATATATATATATAGACATACACATATGTATATGTATATGTATATGTATATAGATATAGATATACATATACATATACATACAGATACATATACATATACATATACATATGTATATGTGTATCTATATCTATATCTATATCCATATCCATATCCATATCCATATCCATATATATATATATATAATGGCCCGGGGTTCTGTGCATCGCCGATGCCGATTCATCGATCCGACCATCGGCGATCGACAAATCTAGATCCTGATATCACATCTCTATCTGCCTCCGACCCAATCGATCAGATCGACGGATTGGAGTTTCCTCTGCCTTCGCGTAAAATCCGGCCTTTGCCTTTTTCCGATGCGATTTCCCTTTTTAAGGGTTTTTTTTTACATTTTTGGGGGTTTTTGCCTCTTTTTTTCAAAGAAATTGGGCATCTTCTGCATGCGATAACTTCTACATCCTAAGTCCATTTTAGTCCATTCAAATTGTAGTAGACTTAGAAGGAAAAGATCTCTACAATGGGGCTATTTCCAGGAACTTCCTTGGACTTTCATTTTTCCTTTGTGAGGACCACATAGACTTAGGAGTCTATCCAAAATCCATTTTGGATCAAGCAGTTCTCTCGGTGTCGCACTTTCAGTTAACATTCTATTCATTAATGGCATAATCAATTCTACATCAGTTTAACATATGATCATTTTAGATCAATTGTTTGGATGCCAATGGCTGAAGCGCATCGTGGTCACAAATAAGGAATCCAGGCCTATTAGTTCAGTTGTCAACATCACTATTTCATCTTTCAAGCACCTTCTCAATGATATAGGCACCTCCACATCTCCGCGAGAAGTTGTATAAGACTAGGCAACATATTGGGCAACTAGTGAAAGAAACTTCTGATCGACTTAAAGAAGCCAGTGAAATAGATCAGCACTAAGAGGTTTCTGCAAGTAAAACGGTCGCTAATGCAAAACTTGCTAACGAATTCTAGGCTATACTAAAAGAGTATCAGAAGGCCCAACAACTTGCTGCTAAGCGTGAGACAGATTACACACCTTTTGTTCCTCAAGTGACTGAGTCTTCAGGTTACTCTTCAACTGTGCCTGATTCGAGTGCAGAAGTAAATCAGGAGCAGAAACTTCTCATAGAATCAAGAAAATAGGAAATTGTCCAATTAGAAAATGAAGTGTCCTTAAATGAAGCCATCATCGAAGAAATAGATCAAGGAATAAAGGAAAGTCAGAACCAAATTTCATAAGTTAATGAAACTTTTTAAAGAACTTACTATACTAGTTAATGAGAAAGGCATCATGATTGATGACATCGGTTCTAATACTGAGAGCTCATTTCCTACCACTGCTGAAGCTAGAACCCAACTTGCTAAAGCATCCAAAAGTCAGAAGTCTAGAAAATGCCGAGTTGCTGGGTACCATTGGCAATTTTAGGTGTGGAGATAATCATTGTGGTCATAGCCCTTGTTTTATAATTGAACACATGTTCTTCAACGACAATGAATCATGCTTCACCAAATTTTATCTCTGTTTCTGGAGATACACGCTGATCCTTTGATGCCAAATGATTCTTCTCCAAACTCATCGAAAAAGAGGGAGATCCTACATCTCATGATCCAGTGGTTCATGACAATGGAATTACTTACATGCTCATTCAACATAACAATGTTTATTTGATGATTTCTTCAAGAAGAAATTGCAATGCGGCTAGCCTACTACTCTTTCTTCACCGAGTCGTGGACATGTTCAAGCATTATTTTGAGGAGCTGGAAGAAGAGTCTCTGAGAGATAACTTTGTCATCATGTATGAATTATTAGATGAGATGATGGATGTTGGTTACCCTCAATATACTGAAGCCAAGATCCTTAGCAAATTTATCAAAACTGATGCTTATAGAATGGCAACCACATCAATGCTGGATTCAACACAATGCCCTATCCACATCTACACCAAGTGGTTATGATGCAGCGTTGCACCCATCCTACGTGGAGTCCAGCAACATCACCGTTCCAGGAAAAGAGCAACGATTCACCAGAATTGACCCTGTTTTGATATTCAGTTGCAGACTAATGTTATTCAAGACAAATTTTTATGATCGATGATCTACCTCTTGCATTTTTTAATTGGCCGTTGAAAAGCCCCAATTTGTAAATCGATGCCTATATAAGTTTGAGAAACTGTCTGAAGCAAGATAGTCAGTCCATTAGTCAATTAATTAGATAGACAAGAATTAGGAAACCGATCCAGAGGCAGTGTGAATGGAAGGGAGGAGAAGTTGTCCCGATGTAGCAGCATGTATATTGTAGTTGTGGATTGCTTCTCCTTCTTGTTGGAGTTAAGCCGATGTCTGCTTGATGTACAGATTTTTTTTCAAGAGTTAATTGAAGTGATTTTTATCCATGAATTGTCTATTTATTTTCTACATCTAATGGTGTTAATTTCTGTGTGAACCAAGCACTCAAAGAGGGTGCGAGCTAGCTGGGTTGGCTGCCGGACCAGCGCGACACTGCTCTCATCTTTTAAACTAAATAGCATTTAAATTCTTATTTTCTATGTGAATTTTATTTGTTTATTTATAGTTTTTCTGCCTTCAATTGATGTTATTTAATTTGTTGTAACATTTTATCTTCAGTTTTAAAGTTAATTTGATTTGCTGCAAATTGTCCCTATTTCAATTGTTGCATCAAGGGTTGTGCTTGGAGATTTATTCTTATCAAATTGCATCCAGATTAGCTTTGCCTTTATGAGATCTAACGCTCAATTCAAATTGATCCAGACCCATTTAATTAATATTCCAAAACCTGAGATCGACTTGAGCATTTATGTTTTTGAAATACAACATTTATAAATAAGGAAACTACACTGTGTTTAATATAGATAAATGTTTAATTACCATTATAGTTTCCTTTAACTTCTAGACAATTTTTACAAGATTTATTTTTAGGACAAGGAAGGTGAGATTCATATTTATTTAATTTCCTTCATAAGTTTATTTACACACTAAATTTCCTTGTTATGTTGCTGATGCTATCAAGTTAACTTTACACAGAATTAGTACAGGTAGAATTAGTGCAATCACAATGGTCTTGAATTTCTTTTGGATTTATTCTAGCATTTACAGTCTTTTTGTTATTATGCTGGCACTGCTTTATTTCTAGTTCATATTTTCCTTCTGTTCACTCGTAATTAGAATTTCCTTTTGCATTGATTGCTTTTATTTCCCACATGATTTTAATGTTAGCCTCACTCTCTTGAAAATCAATAATAAATCCAATTATTAAATTAAATAAATAAAATCATGAGAATTCCTCAAACTAAGGAGTCTAGTTTGGATGAGAGATTCTCTCCAACTATCTCTCCTAAATTAGTGTGTAAGTTGAGAAATTGTCTCAACTAAGTGAGTCTAAGATAGATGCACTATCTTAATACCACTTACTCATGTATTTAAATGTATTATTAAATTTTTTGAATAATGAGAATTACATGAACATGAAAGACCACATGATGGCTCTCTGCCTTTTCTGCTAGTTTGTTTTTTGTGTGTTAATTTGTTGTGCATATGGTTATATGGATTTGTGATTCTTCTTCAAGTGGTGTCAGAGGCACCTTTTTGAAAAAAAATCCGTTAGTGTTGCAGTGCACTGTGCATAGGGCGAACTACTTAAGTTTTGATTGCAAGCCTTATCCAAACTCTATCGGTTGCTCAGACAAATATGGCTTCCAACAAAAAGAGGGTTTGATGGTGCCCTATGATGTGGAGGTTTTTGAGGAATCGTTGCGGCTCATTGAGTGCAGTCAATCGACCTGTGGACAATTAGACCTTGACATATTGGTGAACAATCTCAGAGTCAAGGAATCTCTCGCCCCATGAATAATCTCAGAGTCAAGGCATCTCTCGCCCCATGAATGAGTAATGCCCCTTTTTTGCCAGCACTGCAGCTCATTCTCAATCACTATACACTCATTATGCTACTAGCCAGACAACCCAAGTTGACAAATCCCAGTCACAAGTGCTCCTAAAGGATGATCCCATCTAGTTGCATTTTTGCAGCTTGCCTCCCGAACCAGCCATGATGGGCCTCCTCTAGCCTCAACAACATTCACAAACCTGCTCAGTAATACAAAAGAGTAGTCTTCAAGGCCAATTTCACAAAGGCACCACTTTTGATGGGTAGCAATAGTAGTATCAGGAGCATCATTCCTTAGACCACTTTCAAGGCCTTTTGCAAGCATTGCTCTCAGCCCTGTTAGGAAATGTAAATTCCCGATCAATTGTTCCATGACCCTTATAAGCATTAACTCTGTTGCAATCAAATCTTCTGGACACACATTACGATGGAGTTTGTTTTGTATTGTATGCTTGATTTCTTGCTTCATATCACGAGGAATGTCATTCCGGTGGGCTACATCTCTTATATGTTTCAATGGAATTGAAGTAGCAAATTCAGACTTGAATGAAGGCAAGCAAGGATGTATCTTACGAATCACAAGAACCTCCTTGGCTGACATGGCTGTTATGGTGAAATCCTTTCTACTTCATGGAAAATAAGTTTAGATATCTCAGTATGTTTGTTTGGTCTGTGATGGCCTCCACCCTCATAACAGGGAATTTGACTTGTGTTAATCCACTTAAGGTTTTGGGATAAGCAGAGTAAATCAACAGTGTGTAGCATCCATAATATTACGCCTCTTCCTTTTAGATTTCCATTGTCCACCTACTTTATCAAAAAAATATTGCAATTCAGCTTCTGTTTCTAAAGGTGCAAATTTTATTTTTAATTAAGCCACAAAAGGCTCTTGAGCAACGATTGAAAAACCCTTGGCACTACAATCAACATCTTTGTGTGGCAATCCATGGTTCACATCTACTACTTTTTTGTCAAATTGCACTGAACAAAGACAGACAGCACTGCTATTCTGAGGGCCATAACTAGCGTTGCTCGACAGCGCACCTCCGGATCACTCAGCAACCAAACGTGACAAGGCATGGTCAATATTTGAGTTGAAAATCACTGAGGAAAAATTCATTCAATAGAAATGCAACTTGGTAAGGTTATAGCTCTACGATTTGGCTTTTCATTAGTTTATGCAAGTCCAATTCTATTCAACGTATTGAGTTGAAGGATGTGGGAGTAGAGTATTTATTGGTGAGTTTAATACTTGTTTTGTTTGTCGGTTTGGAAGGGAATATGATGGTAATGGGGTATTTATGGTTGAGCAAGAATCAATATGATGGGTAATTAAATGCTTGGAATTTGAATTTTTAGATTTGAAAGGGATAGACATGGAGTTTTTTGTATTAGATTGCATACTCTATATTGAATTAAATCTAAATGAAATTTTTCGTATTAAGAGCATGGGAGACTTAGTGAATGTGCCTGACGCATTGAAGATCCAGTGACATAAGAAAAAGGATTAGTGCATCAGGTGCATTAATCTTTATTTTTGAGAGATACGACATTTTTTTAAATTTGGAGTGATAAGTGAGGATTTTTAAAAGGAAGCTCATTATTATATTTTGAAGAAACTTTTTTTAGTAGAGTGTACTTTTATTTTTGAAGACAAGCTGCTTCAAGAATTTGTGAGCTTGGCATTCTCATTGTTGGAGAAATTTCATTCACGATGTTGTGAAAGTGAAGGTTGATGTTATTCACTATTTAAATAAAAACACATCTTTTTGGTTGTGATTGTGTCCTAGATCCACCTGAAATTGAATAAAGGGATCTTAGGTACACCATGTGTATGTTTGTGATGGCGCAGGATTCTTGATATTGTTTTTGTTTTGTGTCTAGTTTTGACACTAACCTTCCTGTTGTATCTTTCTAATATGGTACACACAACAAATTAGCGAATTGCATGCCCATAATCAATTCCATTCAAGCTTATGTAATCAAGCAAACTACAAGCAATCAAGAAGCAACAATACATAATCAAGTTGTCAAAGACATTTCTACATCAACATCCAATCAAGCTGTCATCTACATCAACAATTTTTTTGCAGCAATTCAACAACAATTTTTTGGCAATTGCACTTGCATAATTTTTTAATAAGTTCAACACAAAACTGTAACTTGCAAATCATCATTTGTAAGTTGAATTGTAATCAAAGGAAAATTCAGTTGAATTGTAAGGGTGCATTCTTGATTGTAATAGACACCCTAATTTGACTTGTTAAGGTGAATACATTAAGTCAAGTAAGTCTTCAACTGAGTCTTCAAGATTGAACTTGTCATTTGTATCTTGGGTGCATTTTCGATAGTGTTCGACACCCTTTTATTTTTTTTTACAAATCATCAATTTCAGTGAGTACATTTAAGAAATCACAAGTTTTAGTATTCAAACAAGCTAAGGAAGTAAGCGTGTCATTCAAACAACAAAGTAAGTGAGCGTGTCATTCAAACAACCAAGCAAGTGTGAAAGTTCAAAGCATGACATCTACAACAAATGAGCCAGTGTGAAGTTGATTGGAGCATTCACAAAGTGTCAGTAAAGCATTCAAGCAAAACAATCGTCATCAAGCGAGCATGAAATCAAGATTTCAAGCAAGCACGTCATCAAACTCTAGCAAGTGTTTAAAGCATCAAAAATCAACAACAGTACAAGCGAGCTTGAATTCAAAGTGAGCAAGCTAACATGGCAACACACATTCAACTGTCCAAAATTCTTACCAATTTGATTTTATCATCAACTGGTGACATGGTGAACATCAACAAAACAACTCTTGCTAACATTCAAGTGCATATTCAACATGGACATGAAACGATTGAGTTCCTTCAACTAGAGTCACAACTGCAGAGAAATGAGTTGCAAGAGAAGCGTGTTGCTTCCAAGTCTTTGACCAATCTAGAGACAGCTAATCATTCGACTTCATTCATCCAACTAGCTTCAAGTGTTGAAGTTGTTTCAGTTCAACTTTCTTCTAAACCCATCACTAAGCCATGGGAAGAAATTCAAAGTAATCGAAATCGACACGGCTTAGGATATGTCAAAGATAACGACAACTTACATATCCTTGATTATTAAAAGCCCATTTAGTTCTTCAGTGCCGGATTACTTGAACAAATCACCTCAGCAAGTTCTCAACCACTTGTAGACAGGTGTCAATGCACACAAACTAAAGTTGCAGACAAATAGAAATGCACACAAACTCAAGTTGCAGACAAACCAAAATGTTCTCATTGTCAAAGAACCAGTCATATGTAAAATAAATGTTTCGATCTCCATACTTGTAGCCATTAAGGCAAGTCAAATCATACATCAGAGAAATGCTGGAACCAACTACAGTAAGCTAGATTGAAGATAAATTATTCATGGATTGATCCCTGGGAATGGTCATCCACTGCCAAAATATTGTACAAGTTTTACAATCGGATTCATTCACACATATTGCACCCAACAGTCAAATGAAGATGGCACTCTCGTGCAGTTGAATGGGGGAGTACAATAGTGAAACTCTCCTACACCTACAGGGGGGAGTTCAGTTATCTTTTGGAGAAGATTGCCTCTCCTTTCAGCTGACAAAGGGGGGAAAATGTCAATGATCTGACAAGTGGTTGTCAGATTGAAAGTCTCGATAACATCAGTGAAGCAGCCAGTGGGAATCTTCATCTGCCAGTGGGCGATCATCATCAGCAAATACGCCAGTGGGCATTCATCAAATTGTGTCAGTGGACACTGGATGCTGTTTTCAAGAAAAGGACAGTTGGATCCTTTTGTGGCTTGGCACATGATGGAGTTGTCAAGCGACATTCAAAGATGTATCAGGCATGCAGTTGATTCATGTTCTCTTCAGATTCGAGTTTTTTTTCAGCATCCAGCTTTGGCAGTTTTTGAGGAAAATGTTTTTTTGAGGATTAAATTGAGAACTTGGAAGAGGGTTCCTTGTTCGATTTGGATTTATCATTGAGGGGGGGAATGTTAGCCTCACTCTCTTAAAAATCAATAATATATCCAATTATTAAGAGAGTGAGGCTAACATTCCCCCCCTCAATGATAAATCCAAAACGAACAAAATAAATCCAATTATTAAATGAAATAAATAAAATCATGAGAATTCCTCAAACTAAGGAGTCTAGTTTGGATGAGATTCTCTCCAACTAGCTCTCCTAAATTAGTGTGTAAGTTGAGAAATTGTCTCAACCAAGTGAGTCTAAGATAGACACACTATATTAATACCACGTACTCATGTATTTAAATGTATTATTAAATTTTTTGAATAATGAGAATTACATGAGCATGAGAGACCACATGATGGCTCTCTGCCTTTTCTGCCAATTTATTTTTTGGGTGTTAATTTGTTGTGCATATGGTTATATGGATTTGTGAATCTTCTTCAATTAATTGTTTGTATTGGTGTTTTCTCAGATTCTCTTTTAGTGCAGGATTTCATTTATTGATGAGATTAATATGCAAGATAGACTAGCATTTGTTTTGCAGGTTGCCAGGGGCTTTCTTTGGCATTTGTAGTGCCGCGTCTCGAAGTTCACGAACTTTTCGGATTAAAAAATTAAATGTTGGTACATTTATAGACCCTATAATACACCCAACACATGCTAGCAACATCCAGTATACTGGAATGGATTCCAGTATTGATTTAATGAGTATTAACCTACTTGCTCTTGATATCCATTTGTAGCACCAACATTTCAACCTTTTTTCACCTTTTGTAAAAGACATACCCAATATGATCTATGTAATTGTTAGGATTGAGATGAAATCCCAGGTATTTTATATCATCATTTAGAGGCTTGGCCTCGAAAGAGATGGAAAAAAACCAACCAACGAGATTCCTCCTCCTAAAAATTGTGGACGGAAATTAAAGATTTTATGTGATTAATAATCATAATAATTACTTAGAAAAAAAGCGTTAGGATCTCTGATAACTTATCCATCTCTCTCGGTTAACCATTGTAGAATATGAGTATGTCATCCACAAAAATAAAGTGAGTTATCACCAAAGCCCTAGATATGAAAATCCCTTGAAGATCACCACACCTCTTTTCCTCCACGAGCAACTGGCTCAAACCTTTGGCCACAAGTAAGAACAACATAGGGGAGAGAGGGAATCCTTGGAAAATCCCTCTTTAGGCATGAAATAATAGGTATGCAAAACCATTTATCAATATTGTAAAAGAAATAGTTTTATATACAACTCATTACCCATGATATGAAGTTCGGCCTAAACCTAACATGAGTTAGAAGGAATCTGATGAAAATCTAGCTTACTTTGTTGTAGGCCTTGGAGAGATCAATCTTAACCAAAACAAATTTTAAATTTCGATTTATGATGCTATGAAGGCCTTCCCATGCCACCCCAATCGCTTCATGGATCTTACTTCCTTCCAGGAAGCAAAATTGCTCACTGGAGATGGAATTTGACAAAAATGGCTTGAGACAACAGGAAATCACTTTTTCAATCTCGTTGTAAATAACATTACAGAATGAGATAGGGAAAAAATATTAAAATGAGATAAGGGAATTCACTTTTTGGATGAGGGCTATGAATGTTGTGTTGAATGCTGAGAGCATACTGGATTCCGTTCTAGGTTCTTCAACCACTTGCAAGAGGTTTCTCCCTATAGTGTCATACATACAATTCCAAGAATAATTTTATGGATGAACCATATGGAACTAGGATTTTGTATTTTTGGAAACTATGCAATACCTTCTTCAGCTCTTCCTTCGATACGTCTTCCATCATGCCCTTGTTTTCCTCCTCTTTATAAACCTTTGGAATAACTGAGCCGTTTGGATCAATTCTGTAATAGTCGACCCTTCTGGAGATTTGAATATATTTCAAAGTGTCTTCAACCCATATTTGCTAGATCTTTGAAGTCCTCCACATCTCTTCCCTCTTGGTCCTCGAGCTTCCAATTGGTATTACACATTTTTCTCCCCCTCGAATATGCCTGAAAAAACTTTGTATTCTTGTCTCTTCTCTCCAGCCAAATGGATCTACTCTTTAAGCTCCGTTTAGATTCCCTTACTACTAATAAATCCTTTCTTCAATTTTCCAACCTTATTATCTCCTCCCTAAACTCCTAGGAATCCCTCATGTTCCTTATTTGTAATAAGTAGTCTGTTTTCAATGTCTACCAGCTCATGAGCTTCATCTAGTTTTTTCTTTTTCCACACTCCTTCGATTTTTTCTTAATGAGTTTTAGGTTGGCCTCAAATTGAGAAGTTGATGAGGAGCTTATGCGAGGGTCATAGGCTCTCCAATGCGAATGTACCAGAGCTAGAAAGTCATCCTCCTTTAGCCATGATGAATTCATCTTAAACGAGATAGTAGGATTCTACAAAGCTCCTTTTCATTCTAGAAATATTAGAGAGTGATTCGATATTCCACCCACCCTTACCCATGTTTATATGAGTTTCAATTAGTCAACAAGGCCTTCTACAAGAAGAAAGCAGTGAATCCATTTAGCCACTCTCTAAACCCCTAACTGCATATTTTTCCATGTAGGATCAATCTGTATTGGTTCCACATCCACCAACCCTCTCTGATCAATTCTTCTTAAGAAATAATTAGTTAGAGGGTCCAAGATTACCCTTGGTCCCCATTATTCAATGCTACACAAGGAAAAGTTTAGGTCCCCCACTATAATAACATTCCTGATTCTAAATAGATAATCTCTTAAAAGTTTGTCCAAGAACCCCTTTCTATTTTGAGAGGGCCCATAAATTCTCACTAAAGTTAAGAAGGATCCTAGTTGTTCTGATAAAATGTCATTTCAATGTATAAATGTAGCTCCAAGAGTTAAAGATAAGTACATTCGTACACTTCTAGGCTATTGCTAAGTCCCTCGATCTACCATTAGAATCGAATCCCAAAATTTTTCAGCCCCCTAGAAATGATTCAAGACATTTGACTACTGAATCCACTTCCCAGGGTTTCTTGTAAAAAACTAATGTTCGAGATGCTAATCTCCACCAATCTTCTCAACACATGTTTTTTGGAGGGACATGATATCCCTCAAAAATTGAAAGAGAGTAGCTTAATTTGGAAACCGCCCTTGGGGCTTTCAATGCTATAAGTGCCCCTTGAATTTATTTTTTCTTTCTAGTATCCAGGTCATCTCTGGTTTGTTCTTTTTCTTTTGATAATCTATATTTTCTGCTTTGGCCCCGAACTTTATGAGGGTTTAAGTTGAGAGAACCAAACACTGGATCTTTTTTTTCATTATGAGAGGTGACCACTCAAGAGTGTAAATTGTACACCATAGCTCTCGCTCTAGTTAGGTCAAAAGATTCTTTGGAGGGAGAGTTCACCAAAGAGGAGAAATCACTCGGAATAGGAGGGTACGAGAACACAACTTGTGCTGATGGGGAAAGAGGGAGAGGGGTTTGACTCGGGGACAGGGAAGCATTTAAAATCTTATAGGGCTTGAGATTTCCATGAAAAGATTTTGATGAACAAAAGTAATTTTTATTGTAAATATGAACACATAAACTTGGAGAATGATATGAAGAGGTACCTTGAATCAAGCCTATCATGCCAATTTCAGCCATGCCTTCTTGAGTGTTCTCATCCAACACTAGATTTGAACCATTTTTAGCAAAGTTGTGATGGTTAGAGATGTTCAAACCCTCAATTGTCTCTAGGAACTATCCCAACCCTTGTGCATCTGAAGGTCATAGTCCTTGACTAAATGATCGTATTTGTGGCACCTCCAACACCCAAAAGGGATTCCCTCTTGGATTAATTCTTCCCCGTATCCTAAATCAATTTCTTCCGGAAATCCTTCCTTTAGATCCATTAGAACTATGATGCTTTCTATAACCATAATCTTTGACTCCAAATATGAATTGTCGTGCTCCAAATACTTTCACAAGTTGTTCCCAATGTCGATAAGAACATGTTCATCCTAGATAGTTTAATGGAAGTTGCAAAAATCTTACCCATATCGGTACTAAATCCATTCTCTCTCACTTGGAATTAAATGGTGGCATTCAAAAGTTGATTATCATATGGGAGGAGTCAATTTTCCATACCTTTTGGGAAACTCTTTTTTCATCCTCCTAGTTTTGTAATTTTAGTTGGATCCAAATCCTGGCTAGTTGTACCACCCTCAAAGGGTTCTTAACTATTGTTGCTACTTCTCTCACAACCAATTCTTTTAGGATGGGTAAGATGAACCTCCTACCATATACCCAGCCTACTAAAGTTTTATCTGCTAGTTTTTGTACTTTATGCTCTAGCACATCCAACCATAAGCCCAGCGTGACCTTCACCATTTTTCCCTCTTAAGACATTGATATTTCTTCCTCTTACTCCACTTTCCTAGCCAGAAAGCTGGCTCTCTTGTCCTGCTGATATATTGGCTAGTTTAGTTCCAAGAACCCTACCTTCAAGACCTAATGCACTATGGCCCTTATCTTCCTCTTCAACAAGAAAATTCTTTAGAAAGTTGTTTTTTGAATGCAACAGAGCCAAAAATTAAAGGGTGGAGATGTCAGGGATGTCTCTTGCGAGAAAAAAACCATCACTTTCTACAAGATCCTCTGCTAGACTTATAAAAGGTTGAGATAGAGAGAGGGTTTTTTTAGTTCTAAACCAAGAATAGGTAGAAGGAATTCCAAAAATGAAGGAACTAGAATTTCTAATGAAACCCATATCATGCTAGCAAATCCCTAGCTCCAATCCACTTCTCCTTGGCTTGACACCCTATTAATTCCCTTAACTGGGGTCTCCACATTTGAATTTGTTTCTCCCATACCTCCATCTATCTTCTAAACCTCCTCCTTGTCTTATTCGCCTAGGGAAGACTTAATTTGAACCTCCACATTTTCCAGAGCCTCAGATGGAACTCACAATACACCTTCCACATCAGTAAAATGAGCTGGGGGATTAGCCCAAATTTGGAAATCATTGTTATTCGTCTCATAATCCACTAATTCCTCCTCTTCCATGAGGGCCTTGTAAGGTGACAAAAAATTCATCCATTTTACCCCTTGTTCCTATGCTCCAACCATATTATAGCTGGAAAGAACCCTTCACAAAAGACCTGTCGTGAAGTCTGCACTGAAACTGCTAGTAGGTTTGGCCCTTTTACTGCTAGTTACAATTGTTTACCCTAAGAATATAGTGTAAAAATTCAAATAAACCTCCTTGCTTATACTCGTTTCCTGTTGGCAGCTTTGGCTATCCTAATTAGTGCCTCGCACAAACATTTTTTGCCGTAGACTTCGTTTGCTATCTTGTTGCAAACTATAGGCCTCATCTCTCTATCACAGGAAACCCATCCATCCACATCATCTATCTTTCCATTTTTTCTTATAAAGTATTTATATGAAGTAACAAGATTTAAATAAAGGGCATACCTATATTTAAGATAATGCCAACCCTCTATCTTGACCACTACCAACCTAGATCCATCTTAACTTTGAATCTACGAAGGGCCAAGAGGAATAAAATATCTGGAGATGCAAACCTATTTTAGAGTGAAAAGAGATTTGATCCCTCTCAATGCTTAGTAGATCTAGAGTTATGATAGATATAGGCTAGTTTAATTTCCCCCTTTAAAGAGGCAATAATCCACATGAATACCATGGGTCCTCATAAACCTAGAGCTCAAAAACCACTGGTAATTTGACCAATTCAAGGTTACCTTAAATCCCCAACAAAAAATAATAAAAGTAATAATAATGTGAAATTTTTATTTTTATTATTATTTTAGTCTGAAGTTATTTTTATTTTAACATAGGGTTATTTTTATTTTTATTTTATTTTGACAGAGTCAAAATCTTTCTAGGACATTACAACATCTCTACCATATTGGGTTCAAGAGTGCCTCTCGACAATTAAATTAAATCCATATCATATAACTATTAATTATTGATAATTAAGTTAAAATTCT
>APFE030799007.1:75411-101367 GCA_000404065.3 Pinus taeda
ATTAGTGTTATATTATTTATTATATATAATTATTTGAAAATAATTTATTTTTTATTTTTTTTATTTTCATTTCTTTACACCAATTTAATTTATTTAGCAATTATCATTAATGAGATAATATTAATTAACATTGACTATGTAACACCTATAATATAATGTAATGTGTCTTATAACTTTACTATTTTAATATTTTTCTTAGAAAACCCATTTTATACCTATTTACATAGGAAAAGAAATCACAAGACTCAAAGATACCCTAAGTGGTAGCCCTTGTCAACCTCAAGCAAGTTAAGAGACCTAGACATAGTGTAAATGTTGGGTGAGTTAGGGAAATGAGATTGGTTTAGGAATTTTAATCTTTAGGTAAAAAATTTAAATCTAGTGGTAGCAACATTTTGCTAGCTTTTTTTTATTCACCAAATTGGAGGTCGACACATAGTGACTCCATAGGACATAACACTTACAATGGTGTGTGACTTCAAAGGTTTTAGTTTTGAATAGTATCATGAGATTGGACTAAAAAATAAATTAGGCCACAATGATCAATGAATATTCAAATAATTTAAATCCTTGATTCACTAATAATATTGTGCTCGTGATGTTATTAGAAAATATAGTGAACAAATGAGATGTGGAAAAATGCTATGCATGGGGGGTGAAACAAGGGAGAGACTAAGAATATGAGGGAAGAAAGTTTTACATCTTCATTTGAATTGTGATCCAAATATTAATTTTTTGGGACTTGTAATGGGCATAAATCTCCTCACACTCATTACTAATTAGACCCATAATATTTGTCCAACCAACTAACGATATGCTGTTTATTCATCTTGACTAAGAACTAATGTGAGAAAAAATATTAGTTCAATGATTTTTTAGAGACGATACTAGGAGGGAAACAAATACAACCCTAATTCATCTCAAATAATAATGGCCCTCATACACCTTTCTCCCAGCCCCCATCAACCCCCCCCCCCCCCCCCACCTTCTATTTCATTGCTAGGATACTCATCTTGTCCATTTTTCCTGAAACCTTGTGAACCCTTACCTTGACCTAACTCATTGACATTATAAAAGAGATAGACCTCATCATGCAATCATATCCCCTCAGAATTATCCCTTAAGAAAGTAAAATCTTTGAGCTCTCTATGCATATTTCCATTCACCTTCCATCACGTTGAACACTCAACCTCCTCCCTATCACCCAGATTGCTTCTAGAATTCCTCCCCATGGGATTGTTTTGTAGCCTCACTAAATGAGATGACCTCCTCAACCTAGCACTATCCCTTCATAACCTACATCAACTATCCCTTCACCCTTAAAATAAAAGAAATGGTATGTTCAATGCATCAAGAAAATTTGAAGTGAAATGCACATTATATATGGGATGACAAAATCCAAGGAGCCATCCTCCAATATTTTGACAAATCTTTCATTGGGAATTTTACAGTGGCATTGAGCTATCTAAGAAAGTAATGAAGCATTATATAATACATTTAAGTTCCCATGGTATGTATGGATTGCAAGTTTCCCAGATAATTATCCACATTAGGAATTTTTATTGGTCAAGGGTTAGGTGATAGTGAAATGGGAAAAATATTTGGGATACGCTCCCAAGGTTGGCTTCACTGGTTTTGTTACCATCCTCTTCAAGAACTAGCGAGAATAAGGCTATATTTAGGGTAAAATACCTCGTTTAAATCACACAACATCCCTCTACATTTGTGACTAGGTACAAATATTCAACTTGACTTGGTAGAAAATCATAAAACTCCTAGTATAGATGAAGCTTGTAAACCTACCCTTAGAATTCTAAATGTCAAATATCCTTGAGTGGCTAGGTGATGACATTAATTTTTTGTAAAATTAGATTATCATTCCCTAGTCATGGATAAAATTTTAGTTGGTGCTAAGATTTGTGGTAATATAAATCTTAATGATGGAATTTTGAAGGGTATCAACCTCAATTATGGAGTAACACTCACTGGTAAAAGATCAACACTGTTAATGTCCCCTTTCTTTGTCATAGTGTAGAGAGTTTGGGTTCCTCAAATACAACTTTCCAACACTGATCATGGATGGAAATTTTTTTGAAGAATACGAGGATGGGGATAAATTATCAAGAACTATAGTCCCATCCACAATGGAAAAGGCCCATCCTTGATTCACGACAGTAGTAAAAACCCCTTGGATTCCTCTTTTCTTTCCCACAATCCCTCCTCATAAAAATTTATTAGCATTTTTGGGCATGGCTTGAGGACTTGTCCACATTAGTAAAGAAGCTTAAGAAGGACCTAAACTAGGAAAAATTTATATCAATATTTTGGATTCTTCAACCCCTAGGCCTCCCACCCCATCCATTGCCCCCTTCTCTCCACTTCTTCCTCTATTATTCCCTATTCTAATCCTTTTCCTTATCACCCTCCTTGCTTTCCCCAATTTATTGACCTAAATATCCTTGTTGGGTAATTTAATTATCATTTAAATTACTTTCCATTATATTTTCAAACCCTAGATCCATATTCTTGTGAAGTGCATGTGCATAATATATGCTAGGAGGTTTATTTTTTATCAGGAAATTAAATTCTAGTCATAAAATTAAAATGCAAATTGTAACTCTAACCTACTCAAGGGTTTCCTTCATGAAGTATACACACATGTTATTTCTATAAGACTTGCTTAAGTCAAAATGAAATGAATTAAACTTAATCTAAGAACAAGAATTGTAAATCTATCCTATCATGCAGAATGAAAGGATGATGCTATTGAACTAAATTGAAAGACTATTTTAATTGAAAAAATTGAAAACTAATTCTAGTAAACCAAATCAAAGTATATGCTACTTGACTTGTGATAAATATATTCTATTCTTCATTGGAAATTAAATTATTCTAAGTTCTTTTGGAATCAATTCTATTATAGGAACATAATGAAGAAATCTAACTAGAGAGCATAATTGAAATGAACTAGAAAACAATGATTAAAATCTATACTACAAATCTTATATATTACTAATGTATGCTTAATATGATTAGAACCAATTTGAATATTAACTTAAATATGAGGCTAAGAAGAATTTGCAAGGCAATAAACTTAATTAAGGGAAATATTTTTGTGTTTTTAATTTTTATTGTGAGCTCTCAACCTGTGCAAACAAACCAATAGTAAGTAAAATAATGATTGAAAGTAGAACATTAATGAATCACAAGATAATTTCTAATTAAATGGAAAAAACTTCTAAAAAGGAATAAAAATTGCATGACTAAGCTATATTACAACTCTTCAGGGGGCCATCTTGTTGAGCGCAAGGTAAATACAAACTCAAATTAAACTCCTCACCAACGCATTTGTAACTCAAGTCTGGAACAAAGTATTGTATTAACTAAAAAAAGAGTCCTAGATCTCAATGAGTACAAGCTTAGAAATATTAATTGTCCTCATCTTCCAGATCAAGGAAATATTTATAATGTTGCTAATTTTTAACAACCAAATAAATGATCACCAAAAGGTGAGTTCACTAAGTGACAACTAGGTATTTGAATTGAAATAGAAGTCGATTTCTTATGATTTTCTCCTTATGTAGAAATTCAAGAGAAATATCTTTATCTACACATTAACAATTTGAGATTCGGTGCTTGTTCAATTGATGCCACACCTTTCCACGCTCGCTTGTTGTTGAAACTATTTTCCTCAAAACCTTGCACGTGAATAGACCAGAGTTGACTTGTACTTTGACCAATCAGATCCTTGAGCTTTATGATCTTTTGAGTAAGTCTAATAGGTGAATATCCTTGTCTTTGACAGTTGGCATATATCCATGTATTTTGTTCCTATTCAAAGTCTTCAGAATCTATCTAACCATGGACTGATGATCTGAAAATGGGGCACTTAGGCTTCTTGTCTAACTTACAAGAACCTCTTCCACTTCTAAAGCTTTTAATTCTCCCAAGTCTTAATGATTAACCAATGCGGAAATTAAGAAATGCTTGAAAATATAGACACATGCTTATATTTATTGTTGGCTGTTTATGTGCTTTAAAATATGTTGTTTTAATTGATATGTAAATGTGCTTAAACATATATATAAATGCATATAACAGTGAATAAGGCAGTAGAGAAAATGCAGCAATAAAGTAGACACATGAACAACAATAATAATTTGGAGTTCACCCACAACTCTTGGGCTACATCTCCGTGAGCTCTAGTTAACTCAATTGGGCTCTCTGGCATTATGGTATAAGTATTTTTTTTACAAGCTCTTGGCCCAACTCTTGCTGTTTTACACAAAAACAGTGGGTTCAGACACCATTTCATCCCCTGGCTCTTGAGGCTCTGGCTTTTGGCTCTGGCTCTTGGCTCTAGCTCTTGGTTCTGGCTCTTGGCTCTGACTCTGGCTCTTTGGCTCTTAGTTCTGGCTCTTGGCTCTGACTCTGGCTCTTTGGGTCTTGGTTCTAGCTCTTGGCTCTGACTCTTTGGCTCTGGCTCTGGCTCTTTGGCTCTGGCTTCTTTCTGCCCTCTGGTTGTTTACATCTCTCTGGGTTTTTCAATTGAAATCCAAGTGACTCCCTTGGCTGCATTTTTACTTCTGTGCTACCTTGGCTTTACTTTCAACAGCAAACCCTCAAAGTGAAACTAACTACAACTCAACAGCCCTCAACAACCACACCCCTGTCTTTGACAATCATGGCTTTTAAGCCAAAACGACAATGTTGATTCATTTCCCTCTCAGGCTCTTTGTCTTCTTGTTTTTGTCCGCTCGAATCCCTTATTTAAGCATTAGAAATCATTGCTAAACACCCTCGGGGATGAATGCCACCTATTCCACAACGAAAGGAGCCACTGGCGCTTTGAATCCTTCAGAAACAGTTGTTCTGTCTTTTCACAGGGAACGCTGTAAACACGGGAAAAACTTTCCAAAACATAGCCTTTCGGACTTCATAAGTCCTTAAATCTCGCCTTATATTTATATCGGGTCCGCCGGTAAGTCGCCATTGCATGTCGCAAGGGCCTGCCCCTTCGTATTTCATTTAATAGCAAAATATACGAAAATACATAAGAATATGGGAAAATCTTGCTTGTTGGACTTGAAATATTATATAGGAATTTTGGAACCCTTTCGGGTCCGGTTTCATCGCATCACGCGTATATATTATAATATATATATATATATATTATATATATATATATATATATATATAATATATCAGCCCACTCCATTGTAATGTGTTGACGCAATATTGCAATGCGACAAGTCACAATCGCGGATCTCACAAGCCCAAGGCCTTCCCATATAGTGTGGTTTATGCCATCGCCGATTGCGATTGCTGATCGGATCTAGACTGTTGATTGGCCAGATTCGACGGCTCCTGTGCAAACACTGTTCAAGCCTCCGATAGCCTTGTTTTCGATGTTTTCTCATGTTTTTAAGGTTCCAATAGTGTAATTCGATATCCTTAAGACTTCCCCTTTTTTGGTGGTTTTGACCTTTTAGGATATTTGGAAGACGTAGAGGGTTTTTAGGACCCATTATCAAGGGATTTTGCCTCCTTTTCCTTTGAAAAACGGAAGCTTCATTTTATGATATCTTCTGCATCTGAAGTCCGTTTTCACCCATTCAAGTTGCGTTGCATTCAGAATGAAGGGACCTCTATAATGAGACTATTTCTGAGAGTAGTCTGTGACTTTCATTTTCCTCTAATTTACAAAGGTGTGCCATTTGGCACCTTTCACTTCTTATATGAAGTCTTTTAGACTTAGAGGTTTATCTAGGACCCACTTTTGGATCACACCTTCCCACTAAGAGAACTTTCGGTCTCCAAAAGGCTCATATACTGATCTGAACAGTAAGTGAGAGTGATTCACCCTCTTCTTTCAACCTCCTTACACTTGCCTTTGCATAGTGCCTCTGAACCAATGTTTCTGACCACTTCCCTTCTCGGATGGGTTGGTCTTCTTAGGAAGAACTATCTTCCTCCTTGCCTTCCTATAGAACTTCTACTGAACTGGTCATAGAAGGTGGTTTGAACTTCTTTGCCTTGATCATTGATCCAAGGTGGCTCAAACAAATGTGAATTTCATCTACTCCACAAAACTTTCATTTTTACTTGTTTGAAAGGTTGCCAACAACAACTGTTAACAACAACAGGAATACAGACAACAACTGGATGGATTAAGCTCTTGCTTCAACAGAAGAAACAGATTTGACATCTTGTGAACACCTCCATGTCTTGTATCTACATACAAATGATGGACTAGATAACAAGCCCACAAAACATGCCTTTAAACAACTGACCCTTCAAGTCAAGCATGTAGAAAAAGACCATTAGGACTATTTTCCCAAAAGATGAAACTTTCATCATTATCTCCATTTGGAGATCAAGTTAACTTCTCCCAAGTCAGCATGGCATCACATGCATGTCAAAGCAATCAACCCTACAAGTTAATTACACATACATGTTCAGAAATAAGGAAATCATCAGCATCCCTATTTTCATGCATATCAAGCTTATGCATGCATTTCATCTTTCAACTTTCGCTTAAGCACACTGTACTTTTGAAGCTGAAATGAAATATAATGTAGATGCATCAATAGACATGCAATCTTAATCGGGTAAGAAATCTAACCGTTCCTTACCAACCCCTTTCAAAGGTACTACTTTTGTCTGCACATCATCATCATTATGTGAATCATTCTGAGACACATCATTCATGGAATCTACCTTTCCATTTCTGCCATCTTCTCTTTCCACTTTCTTCAACTTTGGTGGAAGCATTGCTGGATTCAGTGTCCAACATTTTGCAACAAGATGTCCTTGCAGTAAGTGCACTGCATGTGCATCCTCTTGATAGCATGATTTTCCTTGTCCAATGGATCTTTGGCTTCTTGCTTCTTTTCCTTCTTCTGCTTCCTGTATGTGGCCATTCTCTTCCAACATCTAGAAACATCATGGTTATCCAAACCACAAAAGGAACATGCAACTCTTTCCTCATACTGATGTGGAAATTTATCATGCTTTACAAAATCAAAAGGAATGCTTTTAGAACCAGATTTATACCTGCCTCTTTCACCTTTATTGCCTTCATGAGGAGGTGAATCAAATGAGGAAATGGATATCTTTGGAACACCATCAATCTCTTCAAGGTTGTTGGAGTCTCCCCAACACTCTGGTTCAAGTGTGTGCTTCTTAACACTGGCATCCTACAAATGATGTTTCAAGCCATTGCATTCCTCTTGAATACAACCTTCACACTTATGAGGTAGAGGATATGAGATGAAACTCCTTCTTGGGACTATTTCAATGGCATTTGTGGTAGCTTTGGAATTCTCTCCATAAGACTATCCATAGCCAAGACCAAAATACTTAGGCATTTCTTCAACCATTATTGGTTCAACAATACCTTGTGCATGCTTCCCTAAGCCCTTTCCTTCATAGCCCATCTTGGACATTAGCTTGGAACCTATGCCTCTAGTATGTCTTTCAAAAGAACCAATATAAGCATTCTCAGAGGAATTTGAAGACAAATTTGAATGGCTTACCTCTTCTTCAAGCTGGTATTTGACTAAGGCTTCTTTGGCAACAAAGAGCCATGTTTCCAACTCATGCATCGGTTCAGGCTCATATTTGCAATATGAAGTTGTCTCTCCATTTCCTGCAATTTCTGAGTAAGCAACTGCTTCTCTTCCTTCATGGAATTCAACTGCTTTCTAAGCATGTTGCTCTTCCTTCCATCCTCATACATTTCTCTCACCATATCCATCATGGTGGACAATTCTTACTTCATGTCTTCATCAAAGAATCTTGTGAAGATAGCAGAATTTGAGTACCCACTTGTAGAAGTTTTCATTATGCCAATGAACAAGAAAAACTTCAACAAGATAAATAAAGAGCTTATTTAAGCAACCTCTTGCAACAAACCTCTTGTGTGTTGGATTTCCTTGAGGTCCTTTGGGATAGAAGAATTCCTTCAACCCTTATTCCTATTTGTCCTTCCTAGACTAGGCTAGCAACAACTTTCCCTGCACCTCTGCAAACTCAGAAAATAGTCAGTCTGCAAACAAGCATACAATTAATCAGACAATCAATCCTTGACTGCCAAAATACCTTTCAGACAAGCAATCTCTGATTTGTCAATCAAGCATTCTAATATAACCTCCTTAAAGGTGTGGTTACTCAATCTTAAGCTCCGATACCACCTGATCTGAAAATGGGACACTTAGGCTTCTTGTCTGACTTACAAGAACCTCTCACTTCCAAAGCTTTAAATTCTCCCAAGTCTTAATGATTAACCAATGTGGAAATTAAGAAATGCTTGAAAATATAGGCACATTCTTATATTTATTGTTGGTTGTTTATGTGCTTTAAAATCTGTTGTTTTAACTGATATGTAAATGTGCTTAAACATATATATAAATGCATATAATAGTGAATAAGGCAACAGAGACAATGCAGCAATAAAGTAGACACATGAACAACAATATTAATTTGGAGTTCACCCATAACTCTTGGGCTACGTCTCCGTGACCTCTAATTAACTCAATTAGACTCTCTGGCATTATGATCTAAGTCTTTTTTTTTACAAGCTCTTGGCCCAACTCCTGTTGTTTTACACAAAAACAGTGGGTTCAGACACCATTTCATCCCCTGGCTCTTGAAGCTCTAGATCTTGGCTCTGCCTCTTGGCTCTGACTCTAAATCTTTGGCTCTTAGTTTTGGCTCTTGGCTCCAACTCTTTGGCTCTGGCTCTGGCTCTTTGGCTCTTCAGATCTAGCTTCTTTCTTCCCTCTGGCTGTTTACAGCTCTCTGGATTTTTCACTTGAACTCCAAGTGACTCCCTTGGCTGCATTTCTGCTTCTGCGCTGCCTTGGCTTTACTTTTAGTAGCAAACCCTCAAACAACAGCTAACTACTACTCAACAACCCTCAACAACCACACCTCTGTCTTTGACATTCATGGCTTTTAAGCCAAAACGACATTGTTGATTCATTTCCCTCTCGGGCTCTTCATCTTTCTATTTTGGTCCGCTCGAATCCCTTATTTGAACGTTAGGAATCATTGCTAAATTCCCTCGGGGATGAATGCCACCTATTCCACAACGGAAGGAGCCATCGGCGCTTTGAATCCTTCATAAACAGTTGTTCTAAGTTTTCACAGGGAACGTTGTAAACATGGAAAAACTTGCCAAAACACAGTCTTTCGAACTTCATAAGTCCTTAAATCCCACCTTATATTTATATTAGGTTTGCCCGTGAGTCACCATTGCATGTCGCAAGGGCTTTCCCCTTTGTATTTCGTTTAATAGTGAAATATGCAAAAATACATAAGAATATGGGAAAATCCCGCTTGTCGGACTTGAAATATTATACAGAGGCATTTTGGAACCCTTTTGGGTCCAGTTTCATCGCATCGCGTGTCTATATATATCATATATCGACCCCACTCCACTGTAATGTGCTGACGCGATACTGCGATGCGACAAGTTGCAATCGCAGATTGCACAAGCACAAGGCCTTTCCATATAGTGTGGTTTACGCCATCATCGATTGTGATCCGCCGATATCGACGATCGTGGTATTGCATCAACCTAGTCCCATCACATTATGCATCTGACTACCTCCACCTATCACCGCTAATTGCGATTACCGATCGGATCTAGACTGTTGATCGTCCAGATCCGATGACTCCTGTGTAAACACTGTTCAAGCTTTCGATAGCCTTGTTTTCGTTGTTTTCTCGTGTTTTTAAGGTTCCGATAGTGTAAGCTGATGTCCTTAAGACTTCCCCTTTTTCGCTGGTTTTGACCTTTTAGGAAATTTGGAAGACTTAGAGGGTTTTTAGGACCCATTATCAAGGGATTTGGCCTCTCTTTCCTTTGAAAAAGGGCAGCTTTATTTTATGATAACTTCTGCATCTAAAGTCCTTTTTCGCCCATTCAAGTTACGTTGGATTCAGAATGAAGGGACCTCTATAATGAGACTATTTGTAAGAGTATCCTGCGACTTTCATTTTCCTATGATTTATAAAGGAGGTGTGCCATTTGGCACCTTTCACCTCTTATATGAAGTCTTTTAGACTTAGAGGTTTATCCAGGATCCATTTTTGGATCAACTGAGATGCAAAAATTACCATTAGCTACAAAAATTGCACAATTCGGTAGCCATAGCAACATTTTAGTCATTTTCAAAAAGACAATCTAGATTGTGAGCTACAAATGTTTGATACCTTATGTTATAGCTGAGGATGACCAAAATCATATTATAACCTGTAAAGATGTCAAAAACAAGTATGGAATGGATGAATAGGAGGAAAAATATGTCAAAATTGAGGACAATTTGAGGTTTCAACAATCCTCATAGGAGAAATATTGTTTGATCTGGATTTATGAAGGAATGAAATGAAATACATATATAAATAGAAACATGGATCTACAATGAAACACAACTTCAATTCATTAACAAGAAATTACTAAAAATTGTTTACATGTAGAATGGAAATAAACTAGCTCGAATGATGGTATTTTATCTTTGAGAAGAGATGTTGAAGCTACATGGGTTTTGAGTTGAATTACAATGAGGCTCAGAGGCATTTTTATCATAAAGAAGAAGTGTGAAATGTTGGGAATAATGATTATCATTAGACCAAAACCTGCAGGTGTTAGTCAATGATCACATCACTAAAGATAAGGATCCATGAGAGGTGGTCAGTCCATGTCGCGAAACACATGAGGAGCATTGGCTTATCCAATGTCCAACAATATCCCCCCCAACACAAGACGAGTGTGTATCAAACTCGTGACCTACGTTCTGATACCACTTGTTGGGAATCACAATTTTCGTTAGACCAAAACCTACAGGTGTTAGTAAACGATCACATCACTACAGATAAGTATCCACGAGAGGCTATCAGTCCATGTCGTGAAACAAATGGGGATAATTGGTTTATCCAATGTCCAACACTCTCCCCCTGATGATCTTGCTATTGTTTATTTTTTGTTTTTAGAATTCGTATGCAGGTAATTTCTTTACGGTGTTAAAACCTACATTTGGTATTAGAGTTGTTTCGGCTTCAAGGGAATGCTTTTGCTGCTGAGGGGTTTTTCTCGGGCCTGTGGTAGACCCTGTTCAGTGGGAGATCTGCGGGATCAGTTCTTGTTGTGTAAGAAGATGGTGAGCAGTGGAAAGATAAAGATCGAGAAATTTAATGGTTAGATTTTTGAGTTATGGAAACTCAAGATGGAGGATCTGCTGGTGGATAAACATTAGTGGATCATGGTAGATCCAAGTACTAAACTAACAAAAATGTTAGCTGAACTGGGTGAAGTTGGATTGGAAGGCAAAGAGCACAATACAATTGTGTGTCTTAGATTTAGTATTGCTGAATGTATCAGGGGAAGCTTTGGCGAAGGCTTTGTGGGACAAGTTAGGGACTTTGTACCAACATAAGTCTCTAGTGAATAAAATGTTCCTATTGAAAAAGCTGTATAACCTGAGGATGAAAGATAGAGGCTTGGTGATAGAGCATCTGAACACCTTTAATACTATGGTAAGCCAATTATTATTTGTTGATATTAAAATTTCAGATGAAGATAAGTGCATCAGTTTGTTGTGTTCTCAACCAGATTTGTGGGATAGTCTGGTTGTTGCAATAGGTAGCAATGCAATTGCCTTGCAGTTTGATGAAGTAGTCTCATCCTTGCTATCGGAGGAGATGATATGAAAAAATATGGAGGGCCAGAATGGTGATGCCTTGTCTGTACGAGGACGGTCCCAGAATAGAAAAAAAAAAAGAAGTCTTCGAGTGGGAGATATCAATCTAGAGGGAGATCTAAATCTCCATGAAAACCTATAAAGGTGTGCTGGAAATGCGGAAAGGAAGGGCACTTCAAAAGGTACTGTAAATCTAAAGCTCCTGAGAAAGGAAAGGTATTTGATGATGCTCCTTATGGAGAGGTGAAAACCACCTCAAATGAAGGTGGGGATGTGTACTTGGATTATTCTTCAAGTAAACATGTAAATCATGGGGCATGGTTGATTGACTCAGGTGTATCCTTTTACTTCACTCCCCATAGAGAGTGGTTCTGCGATTATGAGAAATATGATGGTGGTGATATATTATTAAGGGATGATAGAAAGGCTAGAATCATTGGTCACAAAAAATTCAAGTTGAAGTTGTAAGGTGGAAGGATTAGAACACTTCTGGGTGTTCTGCATATTTCTGCATTGGACAGAAATCTGATTTCTATAAGCAAGCTGGATGATGCAGGTGTAAAAACAGTGTTTGAGAAAGATACCTACAAGATGGTTCGAAGAGCACTGGTATTGATGCAGGGAGTTTGGATTGAAACTTTGTAGAAGCTTCAGTGTAGCAATGTTATTTATGGGTGCAAAAGTTCTATGGTTCCTGAAAGTGGAGCAGAAAATCTAGTGGTATCTGGAGAAAAGGCCATGCTATGGCATCAAAGGCTTGTACATATTGGAGAAAAGGGCATTCAAATACTTCATGGTAATGGTATGATATAAGGTATGTCTAATTTCTCTCTGGATTTTTATTTCTATGAAATTTTTTTATATGGGAAGCAGAATCAGGTGAGTTTCCTCTCTGGTGTTAAGAGGGCAAAAAATATATTAGATCTTGTGCACAGTGATGTGTTTGGACCTATGTCGGTTCCATCACTAGGTAAGTCTATGTAATATATATAATTTATAAATGAATTCTCAAGGAAGACATGGATATATTTCCTCAGGAAGAAATACGAAGTCTTTGATGGGTTTAAAGAATTTAAGGCTCTGGTGGAAAACCACACAGTGAAGAAGATAAAGATGTTGAGGACAGATAATGGTGGAGAGTTTTGCAAGAAGGAATTTGAAGAGTTCTGTAAGGACTATGGTATATCATGATAGAAGACTACTCCATACACACCTTAACAAAACAGAGTTGTAGAAACAATGAATAGGACGTTGATGGAAAATGGAAGAATCATGCTTAGCCATGCCAGGTTAGGACATGAATTATGGGCATAGGTGGTGGAGACTGCATGTTACCTGGTAAACAGATCACCTTCATTAGCATTGGAGGATAAGACTCCACAAGAGGTATGGACTGGTAAGAAACCTTCTCTTTCACATATGAGGGTATTTGGATGTGATGCATATGTACATGTTCCAAAGGAGAAAAGAAAAAAGTTGGATAGTAAATCTAAAAGGTGCATATTTATTGGGTATAAGGATGGTTTAAAAGGTTATAAGCTTTGGAACCCCAAAACAAGGAAGGTTGTGTACAATCGAGATGTGGTGTTTAAAGAGGTGAAAGATGGTATTAAACATGAATTCCTACCAAAGGAACCTAAGAAGATAGAATTTGAGCTAAAGGAGGAAGAATCAGACTCTACAACAGAAGAGGAATCAGAGGATGAAGAGCCACAAACTCTAGTTGTGAGAAGATCAATTCAAGAAAGAAGGCAACCAAAAAGGTATAGTCCATCTTCTTTTTGTTAAAATTTCACTTTATCTATTAGTGATGATAATCCCAACACTGTGAGGGAAGCAGTAGATTAAAAGGATGGAAAACTCTGGAAAGAGGCCATGGTAGATGAAATGGCATCTTTGCACAAAAATGAGGCTTAGGATTTGGTGGAGTTGCTGGCTAGAAGGAAACCCATTGACAACAAATGGGTGTTTAAGAAGAAGATGAATGCAAAAGGCAAGGTGGATAAATACAAAGCTCAGTTGGTAGCAAGAGGTTATTCCCAGGTGTCAGGAATTGATTTTGGTTATATTTTTTCTCCTATTGCCAAGGTGGCTTCTATTAGATTACTTTTATTTGTTGTTTCTACTTTCGATTTTGAGGTAGAATAGATGGATGTGAAGACAAAATTTCTTCATGGGGATGTTGAAGAAGAGATATATATGAAGCAACCTGAAGGCTTTGCAATGAAGGGTAAGAAAGAAATGGTATGCAAGTTTAAAAAGTCTTCGTATGGGTTAAAACAATAACCAAGGATGTGGTATCAAACATTTGATACATTTATATGACTTGGCTTCACCAGAAGCGAAGCAGATCAATATGTGTATTTTAAATTAATTGGTGACCATGTTATTTATCTGGTCTTATATGTGGATAATATGTTGTTAGTTGGAAATGACAAAGAAATTATCCAAGATTTGAAGACCCAATTGTCCTCCAAATTTGACATGAAAGACCTTTGTGCTACAAACTATATTTTGGGCATGGAAATTAAACGAGATCAAGTAAAGTGGAAGCTTTGGTTAAACTAGAGGAAGTATGTCGAGACAATACTGCAGAGGTTTAATGTGCAAGATAGTAAACCGATGAAGGTTCCTATTCTTGTAGGTGTAAATTTATCTGTTGAATAGTGTCCCAAGACACAAGAAGAGGAAGAGGACATGTCCAACGTTCCATATGCAAGTGCAGTCCGTACCCTAATGTATGCAATGCTCTGTACTACACCAGACTTTTCACATGCAGTGGGAGTATTGAGTAGGTTTATGTAACAATGAAGGAAGGAGCATTGGACAACAATGAAGCAAGTTTTCAGGTATTTGCATGGCACTAGTGATTATGGTTTGTGATACCAAGGAAGACATAGACTGGAAAGAGTTTTGGACATCCATGGATTTTTGATGTAGACTAGGCTAGATATCTAGATCAAAGAAGATCTAAAAGTGGGTATGTGTTTAACCTATTTGGAGTTGTAGCCAGTTGGATGAGTAAGAGACAATTTGTAGTGGCACTTTCAACTATAGAGGAAAAATACATGGCAGCCACGCATGCAAGCAAGGAAGATGTTTGGTTGTAGAGATTGTGTTCAAGTATGGGATTAGTACAACGAGCTATAAGGATAGACTATGATAGCCAAAGTGCAATTTTCTTGGCAAAGAACCCTTCTTATCATTCAAAGAAAAAGCACATTGATGTTCTGTATCACTTTGTGAGGGATATGGTTGAGGATAAAAATGTGTTGCTCATAAAGGTGGAAACATTGAAGAATATTGTAGATGCATTAACAAAGTATGTGAGCACTAAGAAGTTCTCTTGGCGCAGAGAAACAATGGGCATTGTAAGGCTGGACCAATGACTAAGCTCTCCTATGGCCCCCTGTGGAAAGAAAACAACAAGTGGGAGAATGTTGGGTGTGTGTTATATTATTTCCACAACTACCCCACTTGCCGGGGGGGTGACAACCCCCCTTGTACATTGCATTGGGCATAGTAGGGGGGTCACAGGGGAGGCGACATCCCCCTCTGTACCACCCACCTACACGGGATTTGGGGCAGCGCCCCAGGATTTTTTTTTTGGACCCTATATCAGGGGCGCAGACCTACTTATGGTTTTGTGCATGGATTTCACACATGGTTTTGGGCATGATGGTTTTCTATCCATGGTATTTTGTAGATCCGTTCAAGGGAACTACAACTATGTTCTAATCTAGGGTTAATGGATTAAGTTTTATGGATGTTTCGATATGTATATATATGTATTGTAACATTGAAAGGAATATAATGAAAAATCAATCTGGTAGTCCTGGTTTTGGGATCTTGGGGAAAATTTCTATGTATATCTGTTTTATGTTTAATGCTCTCACCATTGTTTATTTTATGTTTTTAGAATTCATATGTAGGTAATTTTTGTATGGGATTAAAACCTACATGAAACTCTAACCCTAGGAGATGAAGCACTAACAATGTTGGGCCCCGTTAGGGTAAGTTGGACCTTGAACTTCGTAGGGTCGTAACTTTGACATACGATCTTTGTTTGGCTATAATAATACCTCATTTTGAAGATCTCCATGAGGAGGAAAAATATAATATGTGAGGCACATTTAGGCACTTTTATAGTCTCTCAGTTTTCCTAGAAAATGTCTTTTAGTACCTCAAAATGGCTCCAGAAGTTTAGGACCTAAAAAAGTGCCAAAAGTAGAAAGTTGTGCTAGAATTAAGGAAACCAAAAGGAAACAATGTTGGGGGTCCAAGTGGAATAGGTAGGTGGCCACCAATATCCCCCTAGATCATTGTTGTCTTTCACCACCAATCATTCCTCTTGTGTATCCTTCATAATCATAAACAAACCAATTCAAGTATCATTAATGTACTCACTCAAAATATAGAAAACATGTTAAGGTCCACCTTTCTTCCTCCACCTTGCAACCTACCCCTTAATGTTATGACAAGACCTGGATCAAATGATATCTTACACTACCCTTGATATGAAGGCTTGGGTAAAAGATTTAACATGACTAAGGCAATGTCATAAGAAAAAATTAAGATCTACACGGGCTAACATTAAAATACCAATGGGGCAGTTGAAACCCCTGAGGAGGTCAAACAATAGGAGCATCAAATCGACCTCAAAATGTTTCCTTCATGGAACCATTATTGTACATATGGTGAATATGTTTTCTTTCCAAGAAATTATGAAATTAATGCATGCAAATCCCCTCTTTAGAAGTATTTCTTTAACTATAATTTTGAGTGCACAAAATTTTTTGGTCTGTATGTAGGCTTGGTAGTGGTGTGGAAGCCTTTTTGTCACCTTATCACTATATAAAATCTCCTAACCATATGAATTTTACTCTATTCTATGACGAGTTCAACCATAAAATTGATGTCCTCAATGTTTATGCCCCCGTAAACAATATAGAGGGCTTATGACTAGACTTGTTTAAGAGAGGCCTTTTTGACTCCCCTATTCTCATTTTGGTAGTGTGGTGGGGGCTAAAATTTGATATTGAATCGAGAGAAGAAACGTGGTAACATGCCTAGAATGACCCTCTAGTTGATTTATTTCGAGATCTTTTTGAACAAACAACTCTTATGGACATCAATCCTATAACCGTTATGGTGACTTGGACTAAAAATAGGATAAGTGAGGACTTCATTGGTAAAAGGATTGATAAATTCATTGTTCAAGGAACAATTTATAGACTAAATTGCTCAAATCACACTATCATTATCTAAGAACTTGATCAGTCCACAATCTTCCTCCCTGACCTTATAATTTCAAAACCCAATGGGTTAAGCACCATGATCATCTCCACCTTATGACATCATCATGGGTTCTACTCTCAACAAACCAAGGTGATTTCATGTTACAACTTCAAACGAATGGTGTATAAATAATTTTGGGAATGTTGCTTCAAGAATCAAGAATGTAGAGTGAGAAATATCTTGTCTCAATGTTTAGGGGTGCCAATTTAGGCCCAAATTCCAATTGGAATTAAGAGTTTTCAAACTTAGAAAGAGAGAGACGTAATTTACTAGCTTAGGAAGAGACTTGATAGAGGATGAGGAGTAGATAAATTTAGTTTTAGAGTGAAGACGATTTTTTTTTCTTTAATAACCAGGTAGTAGCTCAAAAAGCCTACAATGCCATTCTTCAATCATATATCATTAAGGGGTATTATGTGAAACTTTTGAAAACATTTACATCACTAGGTGATCCAAACTTAGATAGGAATACAAAAAGTTACAGATATAACCATAAATACAAAGATGCAACAAAAATAACTCTTCATTTCACTAATATCAAATACTGAAATAAGCTTACACACATAATGGAAATAAACTAGCTTGAGCAATGGTAGCTTATCTCTAAGAAGAGATCTGGTAGATACATGCCTCTGAATTGTGTTACAGTGAGGCTCAAAGGCCTATTTATTATTAAGAAACAATGGAAAACCCTAAACATGCAAAAACCTAACCCTAGGAGATGAAGCACCAAAAATATGGGCCCCGTTTGGGTAAATTGGTATATCAACTTCTCAGGGTCATAACTTTGGCATACAATCTCCATTTGATGCACACAATACCTCATTATAAATATCTATCTGAGGAATACAACTATTGAATATAAAACATAAGTCAAAGATTGATTTTTGCTCGAATTTTCTCAAAAAACGTTGTTTAGGGCCTCAAAACGGCTCCAAAAGTAAATTGTGCTACAATTAAGGAAACTAAAAAACTGAAAGATACAGTGGTTGGTGTCCAATTAGAACATGCAGGTGGCCACCAACATCCACCTAGATTAGTCCTTCCACCTTAGGAAGCAATGGTCCCCATTGCGTTGAGTGCCTCCATGAGATGGGGAAACTTCTGCTGAACTTGGTCCCTCATGAGCCACATGCCTTGGTGCAAGAGTTGGCCAGCTTTGAAAACCCGATATAGTTGGATCTTCTGCTGGTGAGTGTTATTGATATGTGTGTCCATAATATGATTATTTTTGGCATGTTCCATGTAGTTTGGGTTTAACTCTGTTGGTGTGATTTTTTCTACAATGTCTGATGTATCGAGTAATGGTGGGAAGTACGGTTGAAGGCAATCCACATTGAACACTGGGTGCAAGCCAAGGAATGGGGGAATGTTGATCTCAAAATCATTGTCTCCCACAACCTTGGTAATGGTGTAAGGACCATATCGAAGTGGTCTGAGCTTCCAATGGGCTCTTGTAAAGCATTTTTCTACAAATGCAACCAAACTTTTTCGCCCACCTGAAACTTGTCTGGCACCCGATGTTGATCATGTCACTGCTTGTATTTGGAATTTGACTTCTCCAAGATGTCGTGAACCTATTGGAGGATGTGTTGGATACATTTAATAAATATGTCTTCTTTATCAGCCTCGGACAATACATGTGTGTATTCTATCTATGTAGTTGCATGATGCATGATAACATCAATCATACACAATGGTTGAAATCCTAGACCCACTTGAAAGAGACTGTGACTAGTCGAGCTATGGAGAGCTCTATTATAATTGTGCTGCACATAGGGAAGACTCTCATCCCAAGTTAGTGGATGCTTAGAGTTATACATGTAGAGTATGTGCACTATCATCCTATTGACGACCTCTGCTTAGCCATCAGTCTCGGGATGGAAGGCAGTCGACTTGGTGAGCTTGGTGTCCAATAGTGTCCAAAGGCTTGACCATAATGTGCTCAAGTACCTGCTTTCCCGATATGATATAATGGTCTGTGGGATCCCAAAATGTACCCACACTTGTTCAAAGAAGATTTTGACAGTGTCCTCTGTTGTGATACTCTTCTTGTAGGCTGCCAATATAACCATCTTAGAAAATCTGTCCATGACCAAAAATACACAATCATTACCATGCTTGGTCGAAGGGAGGCCAAACATATAGTCCATGGAGATGGATTCCCACGGCTAGCTGGGAGTAGGCAGAGGAGTAAATATGCTTGTTTCTTGATGGGTGGCTTGGCGATGAAACACACAGTGTAGGATTTGATATATTTCCCAACATCCAGTCAAAGTCTTGGCCAATAAAAGTACTTTTGTAGTACAACCACAGTTTTATCCACAACAAAGTGTCCTGCAACCCGACTGTAGTGCGCCTCCCAAATCAGCTTAGCATGCTTGCTTGAAGGAACATAAAGGCAGCTTAGGTAGCATAATAATGCATCTTGGAGGTGGAAATCAAGAAATTTATTTCAATCTACTAGCATCTAGTATGTGGAGGTGAACTCTAGATCATTTTTGTATAATTGCAGCCATCCAGAGGTCTCGTGGCCACAAGAGTTGAGAACAGTAGTCAATGCTGCAACTAGGGGCTGGATGAGGTAGTTTGTAACATGATTGGTGCTTCCCTTTTTGTATTTAATGTTCAAGTGGAATTGTTGCAGATATGTAGACCACTTCCCATGGCAATCGTTCTACAACTTCCCTTGTGTATGTATAAAATGAAGAGGTTGGTGATTGATGTGGATGACCATCTCCTTCCCCAGAATGTAATGCTTCCATTGTCGGCAAACCTGCACAATGGAATACATCTCTTTATCATAGGTGGGGTACTTATGAATTGTATCGAAAAGTGTCTCACTATGATAGGCCACTGGATGCCTATGTTGGGTGAAGGCTGCACCAATAGCATAGTCGGAGGCATCTATCTCAATTTCAAATGGCTAATGCAGGTCTAGCAATTTCAGTACCGATGCAAAGTAGCAGCGGTACTTCAACTCAATGAACGCCTTCTATTGGGACTCATACCAGGAAAATTTTTCTTTTGCCCTACCCTTAGTAATATGACTCAAAGGCAAAGTGATATGGGGGAATCCAAACACGAACCTCCGATAAAAAATTGCAAGGTCCAAAAAGATACAAAGCTCTATTAGAGTGGTCGGGGTTGACCAATCCTGAATGACTTAGATCTTAGTCGAATCGACATGCACACCACACTCATCTATGATGTAACCTAGATATTGGACCTAGCTCATGTCAAAGGTGCATTTTTCCAAGTTGGCACATAGTTTTTGCTGCCAAAGTTTTGAAGGACCTGTCGAATGTGTTGCAAGTGTTCTTCCCAACTCTTTTTGAAGATAAGGATGTATTCCAGATAAACAACCATGAATTAGTTGGTGAAAGGCCGCAATATGTCATATATTAGCCTCATAAAAGTAGCATGGGAATTTGTCAACCCAAAGGCCATAACCAACGATTCAAAAAGGCCTTCCTTGTATTTGAAGGTAGTCTTCCATACATCTGTGGGCTCTATTGGAACCTGGTGATAGCTAGACTTCAGATTGATCTTGCTGAAATACTTGTCCCCCTTGAGTTGGTCAAGGAGGTTATAAATCCATGGGATTGGTTACTTGTTCCTGCCAGTGATTTTGTTTAGTGTCCAATAATCAATGTAGAGCCTCCAAGTCCCATCCTTCTTATGTAAAAGTACAATCGGGCTCCCACAAGGTGAGGAACTTGGTCGGATGTGCCATTTTTGTAGCAACTCTTGGATTTTCTGCTTGATATCTTCATTTTACAAAATGGAGTGGCGATATATTGGCCCATTGGGTAGAGGTGCTCCAAGAGTCAAATCGATCGAATGCTTGACTTGATAGTGCAATGGTACCCTTTTGGGTGAGGAGAGGATATCCATATATTCTTCCATGACCATATCCACCTGCTTATGCTGCAACTACGATCTTCCCCTTACTTTGAGAGAGAATCAGAAAGAAAATAAATTCCCAGTATGGGAGATGATTTTACTGCATTTCTTACCAGAGATCAAAGAGATGGTGGTAGGTGGAGATACCTCTAGTATCCTGTATAACTTATTATCCAAATAAATAATAATAGAGCGAGGTCTAGAATCATATACAATATGTTGCTTCCACAAGTATGTTGTCCTAATAATACATCACAAAAGTCAAGAGGAGAAACATCACACAATACCTCATACATGAAGGGCTTGATGTTGTAGGGAAGGCAACATTATTTTCTGACGTAGAGACCTCGTCCTTTTACCCACAAATTTGATATTTTCACCTACAAGAATTTATGATAAAACTTATTTTAAAACTTGTTTCCAGGGGGTGGTGGACCCTTGCCACTACCTAGAGCAAGTTAAATTAAATCAATGAGACTAAAAACTTAAAGAAAAACCATAATGCTCACAGGAAACTTAACGTTGCAACTGAATTATATTAAGGTTCAAAATGTAAATACAAATGTCATACTATAATATCTCCTTAACAAAGTATTTACAAAATTGATCAGCAGTTCTTTCTGTGTGCTTCCTTTCTTACTAACCGAGATACAAAGCATATCGTCCCTTAAAAAGGTTAAGATGATAGAGACTAAATCTTAACTAATTAACCACAAGAAGAAATAGATAATTATCAACTAATCTGGGCTTGTGTGAAATCTCATGAGTTATCCTCCAAATTGATCTTGACTTGAATTATATGTGTTATAATTCCAACATTAAATTATCAATCCAAGACTCGTAAGCTTCAAGGCACAAGCACAGGTAACACAGGATAAGATCATCTAACCTAAGTTAGAGTATGAAATCAATTTATTGTTTTACTGCTACAAAATAACTTCTGATCACTACTTACAAATGAGCACCACTCACTTGCTATAAAATAAATTCTTAAAAGAACACAGCATACACTTGCTCAAAAAGAACACCTATGATATCAATTCTAACTTGAAAGATCCTATCAAAATAAAGTCATTGCAACTTAATCTATGAAAAACCTTCAATTCAAGACTCCTAATCTAAATGAAATAAATCATTTGAAATAAATATCACTCTTCATAATTAGGAAACTCATAATCAAAACTTAAAAGTAAATGAAAGCCAAATCAATCTGCATTAAACTGACATCTCTACTTGCATAATCGAATTCACACTCGGAATTGCTCTTACAAAGAAATGATTATACTATGAAAAGCAAGAAAGCTTCTAAATGAAAAGATATCTAATTGCTAAGCTAAATCCCGAGACACACAGAACCACTACGTTTGGTATACGAAATACATAACCTCTATCTAGTCCCACAACAACCATACTCAACGTAGAATCTTAAATCATATTCTAGACTTAATAATATCATTGTAAACTTAGAAACTTAAAGAAAAACCATAATACTCATAGGAAACTTAACACTATAACTTAATTATATTAAGGTTCAAAATGTAAATACAAATGTCATACTGCAATATCTCCTGAATTGAGTATCCTTTAAAAAATTGAGCAACAGTTCTTTTTGCATACTTCCTTTCTCTCTGGTCGAGATACAAAGCATATTGGCCTTTAAAAAGGTTAAGCTGATAGAGGCTAAATCTTAACTAATTAACCACAAGAAGAAAATAAACAATTAACTGGATGGTTCGAAATGCGTCAACAATATTACTCCTATGTGATTTTTTCTAAAAGATTTTGTTATTATTAATATGGACCACAGAAGTCTAAACTAAGAAATTATCAACTAATTTGGGCTTGTGTGAAATCACATGAGTTATCCTCCAAATATATCTTAACTTGAGTTATATGTGTTATAATTCCAACATTAAATTATCAATTCTCGTAAAATTCGAGGAACAAGTGCAGGTAACATGAGATCATAGCATCTAACCTAAATTAGAGTACGAAATCAATTTATGGTTTTACTGCTACAAAAGAGATTCCGATCACTACTTACAAATGAACACCACTCACTTGTTGTAAAAGAAATTATTAAAAGAACACACCATACACTTGCTTGAAAAGAACACCTATGATAACAATTCTAACTTGAAAGATCCTATTAAAAGAAACTCATTGTAGCTTAATCTAAGAAAAACCTTCAATTCAAGACTCCTCATCTAAATGAAATAAACCATTCAAAAGAAAGCTCACTCTTCATAATCAGGAAGCTCATAATCGAAACTCAAAATTAAATGAAATCCAAATCAATATCCATTAAACTGGTATCTATACTTGTGCAATCAAATTCACACTCGGAATCTCTCACAAAGAAATGATTATGCTATGAAAAGAAAGGAAGCTTCTAATCGAAAAGAGATCTAATTGCTAAGCCTAAATACCGGGACACACAATACCACTACTTATGACTTGGTAAATGAAATACATAACCTCTGTTTATTCCTACAGCAACCATACTCAACGCATAATCTTAGACTTCAATTGTAATTCAATTCTTCTCTGACTGCATTACATCCCAAATCAAATGAATTCGAAACTAAATATCTCTGAGCATTATTATTCAGACACGACACTATATGAAGTATATGAAGTATAAACACAATTCATTTGGACATCTCAATTATGAACAATCTTTGTATATACTCGAATTAAGAGTGCTTCACAAACACCTCTATATACTCTAATTGCATAAAGGAAATAGTGACATGCAAAAATCATTACTCAAGAGAACCTTGATTGATCTATATCAAATGAGAAACGAAATCTACCTTTTTCAACTTAGTTTTATGAAGGAAAATGTGAATTTAAATGAAAAATGAAACTATCAATTGAGAAATCCAAGTAATAATTCTCCAAGCAACATTCACACTGTTAACTAATTAATCAAGCGCTATGCTAAAATCTATACTAGTTATAAGACTTGTTTCCAGGGGGTGGTGGGCTCTTGCCACTACCTGGAGCAAGTTAAATTAAATCAATGAGACTGAAAACTTAAAGCAAAACCATAATACTCATAAGAAACTTAACATTGCAACTGAATTATATTAAGGTTCAAAATGTAAATACAAATGTCATACTGTAATATCTCCTGAACATAGTATCCTTTACAAAATTGATCAACAATTATTTCTATGTACTTCATTTCTCTTCTAAGATACAAAGCATATAGGCACTTAAAAAGCTTAAGCCGATAGAGTCTAAATCTTAACTAATTAACCAAAAGAAGAAAATAGACAATTATCAACTATATCTTTAGATTTGGAAATAATAATTACTAACATACTATTAGTATCTTTACCTAATTTCATGTATTTGTTAAATAAAAGAAATATTTTTAACCTTTATATGTAATAATATATTTACCTATTTACATGGTTATTTTTAATAATATTATTGGATTAATAAATTATTAAATAAATAGAGATTACTTAATGAATATATATTATTAAATTAATTATAAAATTATATCTTGATTGAAGATATAATTCAATTTCAAATGGACCATTAGATTTAAACGATAGATAAGAATTATTACTAAATAAATATATGATGTACCAATTTAGTATGAGTTAGTTCGTTTTTTTGTATATATATATACACGTATTAATAAACAAGGACATTAACAATTGAATACTTTAATTATGGAATTTACCTAATTTAACTAATTTCTAAGAAATAGTAATTTGATATATCAAGAATATTTATTGTAATACATATTATTGGATATAATTAATTTATTAAATAGATATAGATTATTTAATAAATAGAAAATTAATTGAATTAATTATTAAAAAATGTATTTCAATTCGGACCATTAGGTTTAAATTGATACAATAAATTATTATTAAAATAAAATATAAAGATTGTACAATGATTTTATATTTATTGAAATTGTTCAGTTGTGAGAATATCTAACAATATGGAATATTTTATATATATAATTTACCTAAATTAACTAATTTCCTAAAATAATAATAATTAAATATAACAAAAATATTTTATTATATGATTTACCTAAATTAACTAATTTCTTAAAAATAATAATAATTAAATACAACAAGAATATTATTGGTTTGACTTGGGTCATTAGGTCAAAATTAGCCATTGGCAATATAGCCGTTGGAGTCTCTGCACATACTATTTAACAAGCTAAGCTGGATTGGATCTTCAGCTTGTCCTGACGATGAACCACACTGGTTGGTTCGAAACGCATCGACAAAAGAATATTTATGTGATTTCGCTGAAGATTCTCTAAAGAATGTTATGGATCACAGAAGTCTAAATTCCTTATGGGTATTTCTTAAACCAATCAACACTATTACCTTTTTCTTCTTGATATGGCCTTCTATCTTGACAGTTTGAGGAGTGGTAATTCCATCCAATGCATTACACGATATGGTCGGATTCATTTCTTCTTTTTCTAGGGTTTCTATTGTATATCCTCTTCTTTTGATGTTTCTTTTTCCTTTTCTTCCTCCTCTTCACAATCTATGTAAAATAATTTCTTCTCGGCACACTTATGACTTTATCATATTTGCTATCACAACTATAACAAAACCCCTTTTCTCTTTTTTCTTCCAATTGTTGTGGTGTCAACCTTGTAGGTTGTGGATGGCTAGGGGCAGTAACACTTCCATATTTATGATTGTGAGTGGTAGGCTTCCTTGTTGCCATAATTTTGCTTTCCATTTTTCTTGCCAACCTGAATGCCTTCTCCAATGAATCTGGTTCCCAAAGGCGAACTTCATTTGGATGTTATCTTTTAAATTCCCTATGAACATATAAATCATATGCTCCTCTGGAATATATTTTATCCTTATATTCAATTTTTGGAAGTCCTCAATGTGCTCCATCTTTCAACCCTTTTGTTTGAGATTCATCAATTGGATAAAAAAATGTTTCTTTTTGTATCCTCATAATGTTTTATCATTTCATCTGTAAAAATAGCCCAAGTGACATTTTTTTTATGAGATAAAATCTACCGATACCATACAAATTT